>CAIGRP010038769.1:0-14727 GCA_903798385.1 Fraxinus cuspidata
AAACTCCCAGGCCCGAACTCACGGGCACCAAATCACGGAGTATTAAGTTCGGGACAGGTGCTCGAGATCGGGATAAAACGGTTTGTACAATCATTAGTCATCCGTGACCTTTTTCGGTCATGGTGGAAATCGGGACAAGCACTCCAACGGTCAAATTAGTCGATAATGATAAAATATGGTGTGGGACGTTTTTGTAATGTGAACCACTGGGAAGTGCATAAAAAATTAAACGAGAGGGAGAGATATATGCATATAATTATGTGTAGAGTTGCATTACCTTCAAAATGATACAAAATGTGAGTATATATAGTAGTAGAGGTGAAATGAGGACTGTTAAATGAAGAGACACGTGGTCGCATCTGCTGGTCGAAGTGTCTCCTCCTAAGCGTTCATCAATCATTTCATAGGTGGATGGACATTTAATACTTCTTGACAAGTAGATTAATGACTTGACCTTTCGACGTTTACTGTCGAGACGTTACATCAATCAATCAAATTTAAATTTTTATCTTGGAGAGATCTTTGTACAAAAGATCTCTTAAAAGAGGCACGAAATGGAGTGGTTCCTTCATCATAGAAGGTGCATACTATTTCTTTCTTTTTGTTGTAGATGTATCGCCACGCTAAGCCTCACCTTGACACTTCAGCAAAAGTGATCGTCGTATGCGCGGTCCCCACATCGACCTAGATAGGGAATGACGTGGAGTGTGGGTCTCATGTGACATCACCTCAACCATGCGATTGCTAACTGATTTGGAGCCTCTTGAAGCGAGGTATAACAATAGTCTCCCAAATCCATGTATGGATATTCATATAATGTGTAGGGTTGGAAGTAAAATACTTTTTTAACTGAGGTGATGCATTGGTGGAGAGGGTCGTTGGTTGTTCTCACACAATACAATGGACCCCCAAGTCCAAGTATGAATATTCGTATAACGCATAGGTTTCATTTCTTTTTCACTGATACTAATCTTTTTTTTTTTATGCAAATTATCCCTACAAAGATGAAAAATATAAGAATGATTGCAACACACAAATTTCACTTTAATTCTTATGAATTTTATTAATTTTCCTATCGATTTCTTTTGTAAATAATAAAATAATGTTGCTCACTCCATCTCATTTATATATGCTGACTTTCCTTATTTTCTTGTCCCAATTATACAGTTATGTTTCTTTATTGAGAATGTTTTGTTTTGTTCGTTTACTAATATACTCTTATTTAATTTTTCTAATTATAACCAATTTTTCTCAATTTCTATTAGTTGTTGATGATTAAATAAATGTAAATTGGGAAAGTTTTTGGTAAACAATTGCTTTTTCAATAATATTAAATAAGATTTCTTAATTCGTGTGAAAAACAAATCCAAACTATATAAATGGAACGGAGGGAACATTATATTGTTCTAAAAATAACTTTTAAATCAATTAAAAACACTAAATGAATGTATAGAAAGTAAGTATTTAACTCTAAAATCCTTTATATTACTTAGTTTAGATATAACTAAAATAAAATTACAAAATATAATGGTTTAAACTTGATATATATATATATATATATATATATATATATATTTTACTCTAAACAGATAGCGAAAAACACTAGGTAATTAATATTATAAATATAATGAATTATTTCAAAAAGCTAAATAATTAATTTAGAATCAGTTGCAAGCTTTTCTTGAAACTCCGTGGTGACTGACTCGTCGAACCATGGTTGATACTGCACAATTGTCCCAGCTGAGAGCAGCACCAAACTCTAGTACATGTATTGTCATACCTTTATTTATTGCAAAGCTACGAGTGATTTCTTAGTAAGTAATAACATGAACATATGCATAATTCCTATCCTTTGTTTGAACCACACTTTTTTTTTTTTTGTTGATAATGCATTTTGTAATAGTGAATTTTTTAATAATGTGTGATTAAAAAGTAGGAAATGTTTTAGGTTTACGTGCAAATTATTTATTGTGAAAATATGTGATTGAAAATGAGTGAGAGAAAAAATAAATTTTAAAATAATAGGGATTAAACACGGGCTTAATCAACATCTTAGATTAAAGTATCAACATCCTTCATCTTTGGGACCTCGAATCTCGCTACAATGTACTGTATGAGCTGCAAGTATCAATGTATTTAATGACATGCAAACCTTCTAAAGCTTGTAGGTCTTTTGTTGACCATCGATATTCAAGTGGTCACAATACTATATGAATGCGGTTTGTCGGATTTGGACCCCGTCATTGTCCGTCCTAGGCTACCCCGCCTAAAGGCCTTAACCCACCAATGTGAGTACTGATTTTTAGTCGTGGCTCGTAGTACGCTCAAACCCGTGAATACTCACGCTCGTAAGTACGCTCAAGCCATAACCCGCCAACATATTTTTTTTAATGTAATTTGTAATTATTTTATGTTATTTGAATCCATGTTTTCACTATTGTTTCTATTATGAAACATTAATCCTTAAAATCATAATAGTTACAAGAATTTAACAAAAAAGAAAAAATATTCTTTTTGTCTAAAAGAAAAGATGAAAAAAAAAAAAGTTAGAAAGAAGGTTTCGTCACGAGTTGATATATCTATTTGGCACAAAAAAGTAGAACAAGTGGAGAAGAAGTGAAAATGTGGAATTTCTCATGTAACTTCTGTTGGGAATTTATTTAATCATATACAACGAAAAATAAAATAGATTTCAATTCCCACCAATGATTTTTTTTTGTGCTAAGATAGAAAATGTAATAGAAATTAAATCTTTTTGTAAAATTTGTAAACTCTTTTGTTCATCTTAGAACACGAACAATCACGATCTAGAATTCATAACTGTCAAATTGTCCTGTCTCCAATGGAATTCACACAAAAAACAAAAATGAAAGAATTAGGGCATGTTCTCTTTACCATTTTCAAGCCGTTTTCTGTTTTCGATTTTCCAAAACAGCGAAAAGGCGTTCTCTTTCTCATTTTCGAAAACGCATTTTTGAAAACAAGTTAAAAATTTGTAAAGAAAACCCAAAACTACATATTTGTCATGTTTTCAGTTATAATCAAGTCAAAATTTTCAAAACGCATTTTGGACGTTTTCAAAATAATTTTTCAAAATGTCAAAAAGAACACACTTTCAAAAATCTCAAAATGGACACTCAAAACATAAAACTCAAAATGAATTCAAAACTCAAAATACAAAACCGAAACACAAAGAGAACAGCCCCTAACATTTTCTATTGTAGGGTCAAAAATTAAGGACTATCGAGTGAAACTCAGGTGCTCCAAGGCGGTAGGCTTCAGTCATTGGTGCTGAGCGTCTTCTTGTGATCTTGCCCAGCTCCTTAAATTACTCAACACCAGGCAAAAAAAAACTCCAAATACAACACAAACCCCAATGATGCGAAACAAATTTGGATGAAAAAGGTTTAAAGGAAAAATGAGAGGAAATCAAATATAAACACTAAAAGAGAGGAAATCAAATATAAACACTAAAACCTATAATTTCAAACATTTCGCCAAAATCAATTGCAACATCAAAATCCCACATCCTCAATCACGAATAATAACATAGAGAAGTGAAAGGAGATAAAATCAACTATAAAACCAGTACATACAAAGGAACAAAACTCAGATACCAATAAGCTCAGATATTTTGACAGCATTATTTCAAAGTAAATAATTAACAAAATCTAATATTTATTGTTAACAAACCTCAATTTTAACCAACAAGAACTTTAATTTTTGCCCATGCAAACTTTACAATCAAGTTCATTTCAACTCTAGAAATTAGTTGATGCCAATTTGAAACAAGTATGAAAAACAGAACCCCCCGAATTCCATTTCGGAAATAGTAGAAAAAAATAAAAATCCAGAGAAATAATCAGAACATGGTTGAGATTTCTTAGGGAATTGAAAAGCCCAGAAATTAAATTGGATTATATGAAAATTAGAGCAAGAAAGAAAGAGAAATCGACCAGGGTTTGAAGAAGTTGAGATGGGAGTGTTTTTTTCCCTCACCCAAACGACCTATGGCTTGTCTACAGAATTTTTCAAAAAACAAAAACAAAAATAAATTTTGTGGAGTCAGTTGACCCCACGTGGGTCCGCCCCTGATTTAGTCCATAGCTGCTAGAAGACAGTGTAATTAACAATGATTACAGAGAAGCAACCCACTCTGCTCTACACCATAACAGTAAGAATGAAAACAGATTTAAGCTCTCTTCCTTATTTACATCTTTCTGATAGTGGAAAGTAACAGGAAGCAAATGGTTCAAAGAGCTAGTATCTAAAAACTCAAAAAGGATTTCAAATATTCGTTCCAGAGCTCTGCATGGATTCGCATAATTCTTGCATAGTTACTAAAATTAGTGACTTACCTGTGCATGGATAACTGAGCGATGCCACAATCAACAGTACGAATTCCAATTCCTGAAGCCAGTATGGGACCTATAGTTGATCCACATCCCATATCATTTCTCACGACAAAGTCCTGCAGAAAAAGGCAAATAACATGCTTACATCATAACTACAAGTATTAGAAGTATTGGAGTCAACCAAGAGTTAAAATAATCATGTCTGGTAGATTTTAATGCAGCACTTCAATCATCCATTCTGAAATAATTTTGGATGTTCTGTAGGACAAATATTTTATCGTCATAAAACGGAAAATGAGCCCTATTTACGATGTTATTAAAATACATGAAACCATGTCTATTAGCATTGCATGATGAATAATGCAATGCCACAAATAGCACCACAGGGACTCCAGACTTGACGTATGAGATCGTAATTAAACAACTTTTTGACAAAGGTTTGTATAACTTGTTTACAAAAATAAAAATAAAAATTAAGAACATCATGAGAAGTTGTTTGTCACCAACAGATGCCGACTAGCATTGATGGGGCAGCGGCCACAGGGATAGAAGGTGGGAGTGACTAAAGGAACATAATATAAAGTTTAATCGATCAAACTGGAACCAAAAAATAAAAAGATGGGGTGACCAAAGGGAGACCCCCATGCAAGTTTCAGTTTTACTTTCCTCCTGTTTCGCTCAAGACTTTTCTGAAGTACATAGAATGCAATCACCTGAGTTGGAAGATTGTGAATTTTTGCAACTTCTTTGAACAGAAAAGCTGTAACTCCACTAGTAGCATAACGTTGGTTTGCGTTATGTTTGATAACAAGCCCCTTCTGCAATAATGGACGATGGTTTTCTTCATGCTTATCCGTAAAATTTGGGTGGACTCCATGAGCCATGTCAGCAGACACTACAGGGTAAGTTCTTATCAGAAATTGGACTTGAGATTCCACTTGGAAGAAGCTGAACAGAAGAAACGGTCAAATACAATAATACAAGAGAGAAATTTTTGAAATGCTTTCGAAGTCCTAGATAAAAATGACCTTCTGTTGTCAAAATATCCTTTTATTTAAGAATTCATAGTAAGTGTTCATTTTACCCTTATGAAAACTAGCTTTATAGTCAAAGCATTTGAATAGCCTTATTCTTACTTCAAGTTTCAGCAAATGTTTGTTTTACCGTCCAAGTGTTGATTTTTATTCTTGACTGGGCCCAGTTTACAATCAACCCAACCCCCTATTTGGCCAACTCGACCCTCGCAGAGTTGACACAGATTCTGGGCATGAAATATCTTTTTTTTTTTTTCTCCCTCTTTTTTCCTTCATGTCTGCCTTTATATACGCACAAAAATTCAAAAGTATTCACTCCCTTCCAAAATCGCCCCACTTACTAGTACGCACGAACACATGTTTTGGGTTGAAAGTCTGAAATGGAGATTTTCCCTTTTGGGATAAATAAAAATTGTATTCAAAATAAATTGGATGTGCAAGGAATGAAAACTTGTTTTGAGAAAAATAAATTTACCCAAAATGAATTAGTTCTTTGATACAAAGACAATATACTCTAGCTATTGAAGGATCAAACATACCAAGGAAAGAATGACGAATTGCACGCGCAAAAGAACATTCCCCAACGGATTGACGACCTAAGCAAGCAGTTATTCGTCTCATGGCCTCAAACATTGTTGGTGCACCAGCTCCCTGGTATGAATCGGAACCAACCTGTAAAACATGAAGTTTAGTAGATGCAGGAGTAAATGAACCAAAAAAAGAAGAAAAGAAAAGGAAAAGACACAGCCATACAGCAAATGAAATGTCGTGTATAGCAAAAATTGGAAATAATTATTCTTCCACTTAGAACTAATTGAAAATATTTACAAACATCTACGTTACTAGCATTAGTGGTTTTCCAATCATGCATTTCACTTTTCGTATTGTTGCATGGATAATCATGAGCTATGATGCACCTATATGGACACGACACACATGTCATGAGCTATGATGCACCTATATGGACATGACACACGTGTCAAACATGCCGACACACAATTTTTCAAAAAAGTACCGACACGACACGTCGCCGAGACGTTGATTAAATTTTTTAAAATTCTTTATTTATATAATATAAATTTGGTTTATACTTGTTATTAATTTTCTTGTTGAAATATTTTAAATATGAGTATTTATTGTACTTGTTATTTAATAATAATTTTAAGTTAAAAATATATAATATTTCTGATAAAGAATGAAAACTGATCATGGTAGAGTGTCGATATCCGACACGTATTCAACACGGACACATCACCCTAATTGAACTGTCCATGCAACAAAAATCACGAGACCTTTCTTTTGCTATGAATCTTCCAGAACATCTACAAAAATGGTAAAATCTTTTCCAAAATACAATAATTTTGGTCTGAAAGGTGGCAGATCTCATAAGCTTAGAGTCCTTGGGCCACTATCAAGTGATGAAAATATATCATGCAAAACGGTAAATTAATCCAATCTGTCCAGTTCCCATTCTTGTACTTATGATCATAGTCAGCGGTAGGACATTTTGGGGGGGGGGGGTCTGCGAGGAATGATGATCCTGCCTTCAAGGCTACAAACCTCCTCATTATCAAACAGAGCAATCATCCTAATTGTATGCTCATTTGCTAAATCTTCCAGTGATGCACATGAATCAACAAGAGCTCTCAAGGCACAAAAGCTTGAAGCAAGATTATCCAATCTCCCAGAAAATATGAATTCATTATTAGCACCTCCAAGGCAGCTAGGTTGGGTATCGCAAACATTTAACTCCACGCTGGCTATATTTTCAACTTTACAGCCTAACTCATCTGACAAGATCTGAAAAATGACATAAGTGACAATTACATATAATGCAACACAAAATGTAATTATTGTATATCATTTATTTTTTCTCTATCTTGTAACAATTGTAGGCGTTACAGGAGATAAGAGGTCCAATGAAGACACTTCATGAGTTCTAAGAGAAACATACAATCATGTAGTAAATTTGTGGGATGAGACTACCCATCACATAGAGAAGTTATTCAGGAGAACTGGTAAAGTGGATAAAAAATGGCATGTAATATTCAAACAATATATGCACTTTACAGTTTATATATTCTAAATCATTGTGATATTCGGCCAAATTCCATCAGACAACTTTCTTATTTCATGAGGGAAGAAAGTTTTATCATCTAAAATATTAAATAGCTACAGATACTCTAAATATGTCCCCAGGAAGAACGCAGAAATTCCTCGTACAATGTAGCAGAAAATGGAATAGTTTTGATCAATCACTTAAGCAGACTATCTAGCTGACTGTTATTATATTTATCAATCAAACATTTGGATTTAACAGTTAAGTCGAGGACTTTAAGAAATTAACTACTAATGGCACGTGCACACAGAACAGTTGAAGCAAGAATTCATGATAAATAAAGATCATGTTGGTGCAAGGGTACCAAAACTTTGATATTTTTCATTTATTTCAGCAGGATTGGACTAAGCAGATAAATGGATATGATAAGAGTGTTTAGTGGAAATTTAAAAAATGACTAACTTTGAGGACCATGCTGCACGATATTGAGAAGCCAAAAGCATGACTTTCATCTGGCTTCACCTCTATGTGGACAAGTATTAAAAGTCAACGACCGAAAAAGTATGTAACTTTTTGGAAAAATAAATATTGCTTTAAATGGAAAATAAGTAACTTCTTATTTCAAATATTCTAATTAAAATCTTTCACCTCTCTTCATCTAATCTTTCTCTACCCCTAACGTCACTATGCAATGCTTAATAATAGTCCACCCTCACTGCAGCCCCATTGCAACTTGTCATA
The DNA here is from genome assembly GCA_903798385.1 of Fraxinus cuspidata. Taxonomy (NCBI): domain Eukaryota; kingdom Viridiplantae; phylum Streptophyta; class Magnoliopsida; order Lamiales; family Oleaceae; genus Fraxinus; species Fraxinus cuspidata. The sequence continues at coordinate 8,190 of CAIGRP010038769.1, forward strand.
GATTTTATTACCACAGATAAATCAAAGAGGTACCTCCATGAGTAGTTGATGATGTGGATCTTTTGAAGAGGATGCATTCATTTTATCATTGAGCTCAGACAATGCTTTCTCTGGTTCTGTTGCCAATAGTGGGATAAGGTGAGTCTCCAGGTTTGGCTTAAACCCATCTGTATTTACTGTCCTAACAACAACAAAGCAAAAGGTTTCAGTGATGCCACCACCGTGTTAGCAATACACTCTTACCAGTTACCACAGTTGTTCAGTGGATGGGTTAATATATTGGAAAGATGCTAAGAAAATTGAAAACAACATAGTATGGTCCTCGAGGAATCAATTAAAACATAGAAGAAACCTTGAGAGAACCAAAATAGTGAACTTCACGCCTTATGAAGTGCACTAACAGATAAAGCAATAACTTCTAACTTTTGGTAAAATTTAAAACTTGAAGATATGCAATAAAACACAGAAAATATGAACTGTCAAAGTCAAATTAATGTTAGAACTCCTCCTGAAAACAGTAATTGCAAAATAGCCCCAAGGACAAAAACTTTCCTAAAAGAAGAGAATATATAGCATCTCAGTCTGAATTAAGAGGCAAGAGATGCATTTTCAGAATTAGCCATAGCCTATCTCCTTGAAAAAAAAAAAAAAGCGACTTCGTGGATGTTCAGATTTTCTTATGAAGCACATATGAGCATCCTAGAGAGAGAGATCCATATTCTTGCCTCGCTATCTATTCAATAAGCCAGAATTTCAAAAAAGTTCACGTAGTTTATAAATACAGAATTTCCTTTTTAACAGATGCCAAAGACATCTTGTAGTTCACTTAGTTCTAACCAGTAATATGTCGGAAGAGACTGAAAGTATATTTTTTTCGTAGACAAGCGAAAACAAGTTACATGAAACCAATATAGCAAATTTAGATTCTTTTTAATTTCTAAACGTTATGAATTCTTAACAACTTCCTAAGTCAGTATATGCTGACTTGGATGAGTCAATGAGTTCATCGATCAATTTTCAAGTTGAAAATGTCACAAGTCTCCCCAAAACTAACCAGAAACAGCTTTTCAGATGAAATATATGTGTGTGTGTGTGTAAATCATGGAATTGTGATTTACTCTTACACAATATTTGGAAGTATTAAACAGAAGTCACTGCATTTTTAACCCAGAATATAGAATTGAACTTTTTTGCATTAAGATGTGAGGAGAAACTAAAAGAAAAACCAACCCTTGGAAGAAATCAAAATACCTGTTGAGATGGATGGCCAATGTAGGTACTCGCAATAGAGGTCTATTAATTTTCACAAGTTTATGTGAAAAGGAACCATCATCAGCTCTCAAAATGACTCTTCCAGCTAAACTTAGGTCCCTGTCGAACCAAGTGTGCCATAAACCACTTCCATAAGTTTGTACATTGACCATGAGATAGCCGGATTTGGATGAAGAAGACTTTGGCTTCAGTTTTAGACATGGGCTATCTGTATGTGCAGCAATCACATGAAAACCATTACCAATGGAATACCTGCAATACTAAGAAATGATTTTTTTATTCAATGAGACCATACTGAAAGAACAGGAAAAGGTATTAGAGTTAGATAGTCATATGTCACGAAAAATAAAAATCAGAAAGTACAGTGATGAAAGAATAAGAATTCCTTAGGAAAAGAAAGAAGCAACCAGGAAAGTTTAATTTTAGAGAAGCTAAAAGTAAAGTAATTCGTAAAGACAATGCAAGCAGTTTTAGAAGAAATACAGCCCTGTCCTATGATGTGTATCATTCATGCATCTATTTGAAGTTCAATAGCCAGTTCCTCAGTCCATTTGGCATGATAATCTGCATGCTTGGCGGCTGGCAAGGACGTATTCTTTTACTAGTAATGGAGTGCTTGACGAGTAGGATGTATACACTCACCTTTCCCCAATGGCAAATGCAACCAAAGAGGACATGTTACGAGTGAAAAAATAACGTCCACCAGGCTTCAGTTCCCATTCTTCATTCTCATTCAACAAATGGAATCCAGCAGTGACTAGTTGTCGTTTTGCTTCAGCTACAAAGCATTTATGTGCACAAGTGAGAAACGTATCATTACATAAATATAGAAGCGATTAAGTTTTCTATTTTGTAGTTTTGGAAGACATGGTAAACTGCAGATGCTATGCACAGACTTATGAGAACAATTAGTAGCTGGTGCAATTCCTACAGAAATTTCATATATTGCTGATGCTTTGACACACTAAACCAGAATCCATAATGATTTCCAAAATTAGTTTAAAAACACAAACCAGGTAAGATAGATAAAGGATTCTGCATATTTTACTTCTAACATGTGAGAATGGCATATCAATTTTTATTCCACACGTGTTCTTTCAATTACTATGCCGTCCTACAATACCATCAGCTTATTCCTGATTCACTATGCTATAAAGATCTGTATATGCCTCTTCTGATTAAGGATGATAGTGGCCTTTAAATATCAAGGCCAGTTACTTTTGCTGTAATAGGTTCATCTTCCTAACTCTTGTAAGTTTTATCAATTAATTGTCTTGGGAATATATAATTACAATATTCTTCATTCATTGTCCCATTGCCAGTTAACTCCTGTGAGATGCACTTAATATTTTGTGCAGCAAAGGCTGTGATGCTTCAACTCTCCAGAGTCTGAACAAAAAATTTCTCTGTATGCGTAAAACTTATTCACTAGAGGTAAAGGTATCATGGTGCTATTTGCTCCTTGCATGATCAAAACAGCAACATTCCAGTTCAACTCTATTAGCAGAAAAGGGTATTGAATTTTCTCCAAAAATTCTTCAAATTGCAGTTTATTATCTGTTTTCAGATCATGTCTAACAACTACACGAGTTCATTCACTTTATATTGTAGATTCCCAACATCTGAATAGTAGGTTTCCCCGTATCTCTATTGAAAATTCTACGAGTAACATAATAAGAGTTTCAAACTCGACGAATTATGGAACAATAGAGAGTGATTCCTGCATTTCAATTTTTGCCAGACAGCCTAAAAATGAATGCTTTAAAATTAAACTTGACATGTGAAAATAATCACAATAAATTGCTCCTTTATCCGAATTTTTACACCTCCCACTAATGAAACTATGTGAAAGCGTAGAATTACCTATTCGTTTTCACAATTAAAAGGGAAAACAAATGCACAGTGTTAATTCTCAAGAAAGAAGTTATTCTAAGAAAGAATTTTCAGAAGAACAAATTCTCATTATCTGAATTGAATTGAATCACACTCAGCACTTCAAGAGTCTTTATCACTAATGCACGATAGGCTGACAAAGTAATTAAATTATAACAAAATGAAGTAGACAACTGATTAACCTCCAAAATCTGTACTCCCATCCCACATGCAATATTGCATTTAGTTTTATCACACATATGGGGAAGAAAAAGGCAAATGCGATACCTGTGGCGTGAAAATGCGTCCAAGACTCATTTAGATAGTCAAGAAGATCACCAACAATCGAATAGCTAGATTCTGCATGCGTACAACTGCTCTGCAAGTCAAAAAATAATAAAAAAAATAACACATTTTTAAGCATAAAAATAGTCTATTTCCACATACTCATAAATAAAAATTAATAATTATACTATATGTATATAATTATAGAGCTAAAAATGAGAAATACCTCGGAGTCGGAGGCGACAGCTGAAGTGGTGGAGAGCTTACGGCGACGAGAGGTGCTGCCGAAGAGATGATAATTGCAATAATTAAAGTTGAGTGTGAAGATTGGTGTGGAGGAGGGAGGGGATTTTGACATGATCATGGAGGGTTTGATGAATGAGTACGGGTGGTGGAGTTGAAACCGAGCCATAGCCGCCATTTCTATTGCAGTAACCTCAAACTTGACTATAATGTTAGGACTGTGTTAAAAAACTCAGTTTGCCACCAAACTTTCAGCATTTAGTAATGTTAGTCCCCGAACTTTTTCTTTGGTAAATTTTTTTTAGACACCCAATTTTATTTTTTTGCCAAAAATATACTTTGTATCTTAACATCGAAGAAAAAATAAATACTTATAGCCCTCCCTCAATCCTTGGGATGCGCTACCATAGCGTTCGTAGAACAAGCGCGTAAAATTTCTCTCTCCAAGTTCCTCCCAATAAAAACCCTAATATTGCTTGATTTGCATCCTTTCTCATCACAATCCTCCAGATTTCTAGATCCATTTAATGCATGTGCTTTTGATTTTAATTCGATATTAATCTTTGAAAGAAATCCTAATATATCTCGGATTGATGGCTAGAGAATTCAACGTGCCTCCAGTGATATTCCCCTCCGGCGGAAACCCTGCTGGCGGCGCCGCTGGCCCCCAACAACGTCGCCTCCCTACCGCCCCCTTCCAACCCCCACGATCCTCGAACCCTAGCATTCCATTCATATCATTTGATGTCAATTCTGCAGCCGCTTCGGCTTCGTTTTCAACTCCTCAATTCCCCTCCACAATCTCCGCCGGCGGCGCCACTGGATTCGAGGACGAGCCACCACTCCTCGAGGAGCTTGGCATTAACACTAAGCAAATATACCAGAAAACATTTTCTATCCTCAATCCGTATAGAATCAATGCCCGTCTCCATGAAGATGCAGATCTCTCCGGCCCTTTCCTTTTCCTATTGGCATTCGGACTCTTCCAACTCCTTGCTGGAAAGTTCCATTTCGGGATAATCCTTGGCTGGGTTACTATGGCGTCATTGTTTCTATACGTTGTTTTAAAAATGTTAGCGGCCAATAATGGGAATCTTGATTTATACAGGTGTCTTAGCCTTATCGGATACTGTATCTTGCCGATTGTGATACTTTCGGCTGTGTCGTTGTTTGTGCCCCAGGGTGGGATGGCGATAATGGTGTTGATGGGACTGTGTGTGATATGGTCAACACGAGTTTGCACACGCCTATTTGTTGAGCTGGCATCCTATGGGGATGAGCACCGAGGCCTTATTGCTTATGCTTGCTTCTTAATTTACATGCTCTTCTCTCTGCTTGTGATTTTCTGATCGAATCACTATTATCAAATTGAGTTGCATCTCGTCAAACTGCGCATTGCTTGTTAGTATTCAGAGGCTTTTAAGTGCAGTATAAGCCAAATCATATTAGGGTTGGACACTGAATCTACTTGTTTTGGCTTTCAAATGATTATAATGTGCTACACCTCCGAGATTTTGATTTTTTCACTTTAAGACATGGTTTAATCATCGTATTTTGAATGGTGATTATTAAATGAGAATGCCACTTTTTAGTTGATGAAATCAAAATGATTAGAGATATCGGCGATCTTTAGCATCTATGCTCATGGTTTATCAGATTCTTTGTTAATTATTTGTGAACATTATAATTTTCTCCATGTGCCAGAATTTTCATTGAAAATGGATGCATAAGCTTTCATACGAGGTATATGCCTCGAGTTTTACCTCACATGAGACTTTCATATAATGCTCTTTGAGGCTAAGCCTTAAGGTGACTATGGTGTTCACACATTTATCTTGGTGCCTTTTCTAGGAAATTTATTTTTGGTATTAGAGGATGATGATATAGAATGAGAAAAATCTGTTTCCAATGGGAAGGGTTATTGGAGAATAAAAAATATCAATGATTCCTTAAGAATCCTATTAGTAGTGAGGGTAAGGAAAAACACCAGAAGGGAACACGAAACGTTTACATTAAGAGGAGAGAAGTAAATCGATGGAAATATAGCTTGGAGTTACACCTTCATTGCAAATAATCAAAACAAACTTAAAACTTTATCAAACACTCTGTAAGACGCACTTGCAATGCACGTGCCATAGTATAGTTGGCTATATAATAGCGTAAATAAAAAAAAAATTATTTGTTTTAATCAATAGTTACATTAAACTTAAAACACTTAAAATGATGATATGTGACAAAAATAATATTAAGAGATTTGATTCAAAGCTTATTTTCTAAACTTTATGTTTGAAGGCCTCTCTGTTCTTTTTAAAAAAAAGATAGGGCATAGATGATTAGGTGTTGATGCCTTCCTAAAGAGATAATGAAGTTTAACCTAGCCCTTTTTTTTCTACCTATTGAGGTAATGTATTATGTCTCCTTCATCTCGTGCTCATTCAATTAAATGTATTAATTGCACAAGTATTTAATTTCTTTATCAAGATCCTATTCAAGACGTATGTAGTCAAGACTAATTAATTAATGATAATACAGTACAGAATTTAGGACAAATCAAGGGCCTCTATCAGTATTAAAACCACAACACAACAAAAACTTCCATCATAGGCAAAAAGAATGACAAACGATCATCTAACTTCATCAATTCCATCGAATATCTTGTCAGAATATTCTAATGATATTGTACATTAAATCCATTTAAAAAAATTAAAATAATATACTTCATAGAAAATGTTTCTCTACCAGCACTGCATGATGTAGGAGGATTTTTCTGAAAATCACCGAGTTCCTTTAATATCTATTTTGACGCCATAAATTTATCCTTTTTACTGACTCAATAAAGTTAGCCAAATCACTAAATTAAGAAAGC
>CAIGRP010038772.1:0-16542 GCA_903798385.1 Fraxinus cuspidata
ATTTGATTTTCTTTAGAACTGAACTGAACAGAATCATGCATAGCCCTAATATTTATCGTGCATTAGAATTCGCTTATGTTGGTACTAGCAAGATAAAATAAACTAAGATAAATCAAAAGGTTAAAAACTTTGAAAAAAATTTCATGAAGCAAAATGAACCGATTGTTGACATGATCACTCGTTTTACCGACATCGTTAATGATCTTAAAAGGATTTGATCGAAAATTTACTAATTGTGAACTTGTAAGCAAAATATTTAGGTCCCTTTCGAAAAAATTGAGCTCATTAAGGATATTGATTGAAAACAAAAAAAGACATTAACACATATCCTTTAGAGGAATTCTATGTAACTTTGATGACCTATGAGCTGAGTGACGTCGAGACAAGGAAGAAAACAAGAAAGAGCAAAGAATATGACCGAATGAGCCTCCAAAATGCCAAATTGCTTTAAAATTATCAATTGATGAAGGCATATCAAGTCGAGTAATGAAGAATTTGATGATCTTGTCCTTCTCGTTAAGAAACAGAGAGACTTTCTCAACAATCTGAGGCTCCAAAAGAAAGAAGAAAATAGTGAAAAAAGAGCAAAAATATTGTTTGCTAAGATTGTTACAAAACTGGTCACAAAAGGACCAAATGTTCTTCCCAAAAGGAAATCTCTCCAAGCAACTTAGGTTGAAAGTGATAATGAAGACTATAAAGAAAATGAAAATCAAGATGAAATTGTCAGCATGTGCTCCATAGCCATTGATAACGAGATCAATTCAAATAATAATTGTTCTTAAATTATTTATCTACTTTTTATGATGAATTGAAGAATTTGAAAAATTATCTTTGAATCATTCTATTTTTAAGAAGAAGCATTCTTTGTTGAAAGATGAAGTAAAAAAAAATTAGAAACACAAACAGATCTTGAAAAAGAACAAGTTAATTACAAATCTTTGATTAAAGAAATCTTTTCTTTAAAAAGAAAATATTGACAATTTAACTAAAGTTGTTTACAAGTTCACTCAAGGCAAGAAAAATTTTTACTTAATAGTTAGTGAACAAATATGTATTTTCGATGAAGGAAAAATTGGATACAAACATTTTTGATACAAAAATCTCTCAAAAATATATTTGTCAAATCATCAAAGTCATCTCTTCCAAATATTACATGTAGTTTTCGTAATAAAAATGGATGTATTGCTTTTAATTGTTTAACCAAAAGGAGGTTACACTTTGAAAGCAAATATAAATGGATCAAGAGTCCACTAGAACTAACTACCAATGACCAAAAGTTGTATGAGTACCAAATATAAGAAATTAAATTATTTCTTGTAAGTACCAAAGAAGATAAAGAGCAAGTGGTTCTTAGATAGTGGATGTTCAAAACACATGATCGGAGATCAAGCTCTATGTAAAACCTCAAAAACAAGGATAGAGGTCATGTCACATTTAGAGGTAATCCCAAAGGAAATATCACTGGCATTGAAAATATAGGTAATCGCTCATCTTTTTCTTGAAAATATTTTATTGGTAGATAACTTCAAACATAACTTGCTTAGTATTTGTGAATTATGTGATAAAGGTTATCGTTTGAAATTTGTTCTTCCAAATATCTTATTGAGAATACTACATTAAAAGAGATGATGTTTATAGGAAGTCGAAGTATAGATATTTATATAATAAATATTGAATTTGAAAGTGAAAGTGAAAAATAAATATTTATCAAGTCTAAATGTTGATATTTGGTTGTGGCACTGAAGATTAGATCATGTTAGGTGGACCTACTTTCAAAAATTTCAGAATATTATTTTGTTAAACGATTGCCAAATTTGAAATATGAAAAAGATAAAATTTGCGATACATGTCAATTTGGAAAACATGTAAAAAGTTCTTTCAAACTCAAACAATATTCTTCGACTATAAAAGATTTGCAACTTCTCCACAAGGATCCTTTTGGACCATCTAGAATCAAAAGTTTAAGTGGTAAACATTATGCATATCATTGTCAATGACTTTTCTAGATTTACTTGAATTCTATTTTGGAATATAAGTATGAAGCTTTGAATGTAATTAAACACTTTTGTAAAAAAAATTCAAAATGAAAAATGATATACTATTATAATTATTAGCAGTGATCGTGGTGGAGAATTTAACAACGTTGCATTTGATAATTTTTGTAATGATAATGGATATTAACATAATTTTTCGGCTCCTAGAATTCCTCAACAAAATGGTGTAGTATAAAGAAAAATCGCATATTGCAAAAAATGCCTCGGACTATGTTGAATGAAAATAGTTTATCAAAATACTTTTAAGTCGAAGCCGTTAACGCCACTTACTAGTGAGTCAAAAGAAAATGAAAATTCCATATGAACTTTGGAAAAAGAGAATTCTTAATATCGATTATTTCAAAGTATTTGTTTATAAATATTTTTTTTTAAACACAAACAAAAGAAAATTTGGAAAACTTTGATTCGAAATTCGATGTTGGAATTTTTCTTGGATATTTATCAACTAGCAAAGTTTATAGAGTTTTTAATAAAAGAACTTTAGCTGTTGAAAAACTCATGCATGTAACATTTGATGGACCTGTTGCAAAAATCTTCGAGAAATCTTGATTTCGGACTCAAAAAAATCATCAAATGAACACAACAATATCAAGGCTCAACCCACACCCTTCTTTCACTTTGGTTGCTCCAAGTTTCACCCCCACAAAGAGAATCTAATGGTGGTGGTATTTGCAATATCACAAAGGGAGTAAAGAAAAAAGAAGACACCAAAAACGCAACTGCAGAGCTCTCAATTGCAATGAAAAGGTTGCCCCATTTCTTTTCTCTATTGCCTTTCACACACATGCACCTCATGGCTATTGGAATGAATATATATATAATGGATCACTTAGGTCACCAATTTGGACCCAAATGCTTCACTATAAACGGGCTAATACATCATCACATGGGCTACTATAAAACCAAAGGCAAACCTAATAACAATTGAGACGGAATTCACAAAACAACAAATCCAAATGAAACTTGGGCCAACTAAAAGTGTTGGTCGTTTTTGGGTTAAGCCAAGTCTATGGTGTCGATAAAGTATTCGACATCTATTTAAATGATCACCCAAATTTATTGGGTATCAAAACCCAACAAGACTTAATCATCTTGATCAAGATAAATGTATTAATAATGATATAGGTTTGAAAATTCCTTTTGAGCAAATTAACATTCAAAATCAGAACAAGGAAAATACGAAAAATCTTGAAGATCAACACGAGGAGGAAGCATATGCACAACAAGATAAAGAAAAATCTCCAGAAGTACAAAATGATTCATCTCTATATAAAGAATTGAGTTTTGTCCCTTTTCATCCAGAAGAACTCATCATTGGTGATCCTTCCAAAGGTGTAAGTACTAGGGCTTCTACTAGTAATCATTTTAATAATTGTGCTTTTATTTCATAAATTGAATCAAATAATTTCAAAGAAGAACTAAATCAATTTGAAAGAAATCATATTTGGAATTTAGTTGCTAGACCAAATCATCAAACCGTCATTGGTACTAAATGGGATAATTGTGTGTAACAAAACTAGACTAGTGACCCAAAATTATAGATTTACAAGAAACATTTGCACCAATTGCTAAATTAGAATATATACCGATGTTTCTTGTTTTTGCTTACCATAAAGGATTTTCTCTTTATCAAATGGATGTCGAAAGTGTATTACTAAATGATTTTATTCAAGAAAAAATATTTGTAGAGTAACCCCCGATTTCAAAATCACATGTATCCGAATAATGTTTTTAAACTTAAAAAGGTTTTTTTTTCTTTTTTAAAGCAAGCTTCTAGATCATGATATGAAAATTGAGCAAATTTCTTCTTTCAAACGATTTTTCAACGGGAAAAGTGGATACTACACATTTTATGAATTTGATTATTGTGTAAATTTATGTTAATGATATTATTTCTGGTACAACTAACATTTCTCTTTGTGAGAAAATTTCTAATTATATGAGCAAATAGCTTGAAATGAGCATGATGGGGAACTCTCAAGTTCTTTCTTGGACTCTAGTTCAAACAAACTAATGATGTAATATTCATTAATCAAACTAACTATATCATCGACATGCTCAAGAAGTTTGAAATGAAGGGGTTGAAACCAATGAATACTCAATTGAGTTCATCAATCAAGTTAGACAAATATGATCAAAGTACATTCGTAGACATAATAAAATATTGAGGTATGATCGAATATCTTCTTTAGTTAACCGCAAGTAGATCCGATATTATGTTTAGTTGCGTGCTTATGTGCTAGATTTTAACAATCTTAAAGAATCACACAAGTGTAGTAAAACGAATTTATAGATATCTTAGTAGTACTAGAACAATAGGTTTTTGGTATCCTAAGGACAGCCATATTGATTTACTTAGCTATTCGAATATCGATTGGGCCGATTGCACTTTTGATCGTATGAGCACTAGCGGAACTTATCATTTCTTAGGCTTTGTACTTATATCATGGTTTGGTAAGAAAAAAATTTCGTTACATTGTCTACTATCGAAGTCGAATATATCTCGATCGTTAGTTGTTATGCACAAATTTTATGGATGAAATAAACATTAGTGACTATCACTTATCTTTCGATCATATATCTATCATGTGTGATGACACAATTGCCATAAACTTATCTAAAATCTCCATCTTACATTCTCGAACCAGGCACATTGGGATTTACTTTTTGAGATATCATGCACAAAAGGGGATATTTTATTAGTCGTGCATACAGAAAACCAATTGGCCGACATTCTTATTAAACCTATTGCACTTGATAGAATTTCATATATCCGAAGAGGTTTGGACATTATTGATGAATTTGAAGTATGTGGCTAAATTGTGTTAGTGTTAATTGTTTGTTGATATTATGTGCATCTTTGATCAAAATTGTCATACCTCTTTGAACTTCTTATTTCAAAAAAGAGGGCAAACAAGGGACGGGCGTCGGACAGATGCATCGGAAAAGATAGGTTTTTTAAGAACTTTAAGGATGGACGTCCGGAGCTGTAGAATGAAAACAACTATAAGCGTTGTTTCTATCTAGCTAAGTCTTGATCATCGATTGAGACTTGGAGAATGGTTGAGTTGATGATGAAAATAAGATCAATATCACTTGTTTAGTTTGTCTTCGTGAAAAGAAATTGAGAAACCATGAGAGCAATATGAGTGATGGGAAATTTTATTGACGTATTTGGGAATTGGTTTTGTTTGGAAAAAGAGACTTTGAAAGTTGAAATAAACGACTTATTCAAGTATCATAGGTGAAATTGAGAATGTTTAACACATACGCACACACTCAAAAGTTGAATAAAGATATGTGGAATAAATGAAATAACTTTTAATTCTTGTGTTTCATTAACTTATTTAAATTTTATGGTGTAGATATGCATTTTGAAAAAAAAATATTAAATTATATATATCAAGTTGAGTGTATTTGTTAGAGTCTAGTTAAGTTTCTATTTTCCTTTATTCCAAGACAAGCTAAGGTTTAAGTCTAAGGGTGTTTTATAAGTGTAAATATTACACTCATCTTTGTCTTCTAAACATGATTTTTGGGAATAGTTTTATGAATTAGATACTTGATTTTGTGTGTTTTTATTATTTAGTAGAAAACTTTAGATTGGATGAGAAAGTATGAAAATGAGCTAGAATTTATCAAAAAGGAGTAAAGTTGAACATAATTTAGAAGTTGGAGATCAATAAGTCTCGTTTGGAAGTTGAAGGACCTCAATGGCAATATCTAATGACTTAATCCAAACAGGAAAGAAGAAATATGGATCAAATTGCAAAGTCAAAATAAAAAACTTTTTCATTTGAGTAATCCTAATTGAACTGAAGTTATGGTTCCCAATTCTTTTGGGACTCTATTTTAGGCCTAATTTAGGTTTATAAATAAGAATCTTTCATTCCAAAAGTAATAGAAGCTAGAGATACATTCTTGAAGCATAATTATACATTCAAATACATTGAATCCTCAAAATTTGTATCTTAATTTGGAATTTGAGGATTAAAGAACATAATTGATTGGGAGATATACAACCGATCAAGGAAGATTTGAAGATATTGTTGGAATTTGGGTGCCAAAGTACAACGATTGCTTGGACTAAATTCTTTATTCATTATATCGAATTTGAAGATGCTTTTCATCGCTTTGTTGTTTAATTTTAATAATATGATTGGCTAAATTCCTAGTTGTTGGGATGAACGATGCAGATTATGTTTAATATATTTAATTCTATTGATTTGTTGCATCTTGATTATATGTGTTAATTGCTTATTTTGTGTTTATTTCTTCAATTGCTTGATCACTATTGTTAAATTGAACGAAGATATTGAAATCGAGAGTAGATATTTGTCTAATTCGTACAATAAGTGACATAGGTATCATAAGAGATCGATAGATACTTTTGTAGGCTATGCAATCATGATTAAATTCTTAAAATTGAATGCTTTTGTGTATATAAATTTATATAAAGATATAGTGAATTCGGGCTTATGAATAGGGTTGGTTTTACTCAAGAGAGATTAATAATTAAAATTAATTAATTTGATTGTTTATACAAGGGGTTGGATAAATTTGGATTTATTGAATGTTAAATAAATTAAGTGAAATCGGAATTTTATCTACTTAATCATAATTAATCTCCACAAATTAGATTAATTTTAGATTAGCTAAATATAATTTAGTTAGAAAATAAAAGTTTGATTTATTAGTTAATCATACATTAACTTGAATTGAAGATATGTTAGAACAAAAATTAATAGTAAATATTCGTCTCTATAGGACAATACTTGAATTTAAACATTCACTTTACTACTTGTGATGATGTATATACTTACTAAATCATACGAATAACACGATACTTTTGTCTCCCATGTTTTCTCTATATTTTATAGATACCCCAAAGTCGTGCCCAACAAGTATCGAACTCATGTATAACCTACATTTTTGTTAGGTAATACATTAACTAGTTTTTTAGAGTTATACGTGCACCACGATCACCATTATTATTTTTGTCCACTCTTTCGTATTCGTGAATAACAAAAAAAAATTAGGATAGCTTTTTATCTTATAGTATATTTGACAAGTATTTATGAACACTTACCAAAAGTTAAATCACTTTTATCCAGGGACGAAGTCAGAGAAAAAAAAAAGTTTATGCTAGACCGATACATAAAAAAAATACTTCATAAAAATATTTTTTAAACTAAAAAATTAAGTGGGCTTTGGGACAGGCCTATATGGATGGCAAAAAAATCCAACAAACTTGATGCCCGCGTGGCCCCGCCTCGAACGGGACGGGGATTACCCGCTTAATCAGGTATTCGAGGCGGGGACAGGTAACGGGTGCCCCGCCCATCCCGTTTAATTTTTTTTATTTTTAGAATTCAATACTTTTAAATAAAAAATTTCATTAGTTTTAATAGAAAATGGCAACTAAAATTATTTGTCTCAATCTAATGAATGGGGGCAATAAAATAAATTATCATAAATTTATAAAAAGATAAATAAACGGGGTAATAAACGGGCAAGGGCCCGCCCCACCCCACCTTAAACAGGTAACGGTGCAAGGAATTGCTTGGCGGGGGAGGTTGCCCCGACCCCGTCCCACCTCATTGCCATCCCAACACATATACTATTAACTTATTTATAATTCAATTTTATTTGTGATAAATATTTGTCAAACGTGTGTTTAGTCTTTTGTTTTCTATACATTAATTACACATAATTGTATTGCTGATGTGACCAAAATTTGAATATCTCATATAGATGTCAAACCTTACTCTGAACGACTTGATAATAAGGATTACTTCTTTTCTAAATAATAGTTTTAACATTGTTGTGGTGTTTAATCTAAAAAACTAAAATGAACAAGTTAGCTATGAACTCGATGGTTAATTGGGATGAATAAATAGTTTGAATGGCTGTTGAATCTTTTGTCTCATAAAATGGTATGTATCTTTTATATGGCCAATGTACCACTACTTATAGGGATTGGGATTTCTTGAGAGTTCTTCATTTAGTAAAGTATGTTCTCTATAGGTGGAGTTTTATGTAAATAGACTATTGACCCGTGTCGATGCTAGCTTTTCGTATTTTACGTATTACTTGAAAGTTTTTTTTCCTTTGGAAGTTCTTTTTTCTGAAGAATTTGTTGAGTGTGTTAAATTGGTTAGAGGAGCTTGTCATGGAATCATTATAAGAAATTTCACGATCAAATTTTTTATCTTGAAAAGTCTTTTGACTTTCGACCAAACTACTCAAAAATTATTTCATTACCAATTGTGAAATTTCTTATAGTATGTCTACTGAGATTGATTTGATTGAATCCATCATTGTGGTGGCCTTGGTCCCCCATGTCCTCATCCAGTGAGATATCTGCCAAATTTTGAATAAAAGGGGACAATTACCTTTTTATCCAATAGGAATACGATATATTGAAGTTGATAAAAATCGATGGAGTATTCAACTATTGAACTAATTGGTCACAACATGGTTGATCCATAGTTGGATCCATAACTACTCGTACCTTTATCATTCATATCATTAACGACTTATATATTTGTTGGAAAAAAAATTAATTAATTGTGAATGAAGAATTGTAACAACAAGCTTTTGAGTTCAAATTTCAATTCTCTAGTCAATTTTGCATTGAGTTGGTGGTTACAATGCCTTGATGGCTATTGTAACATATTCATAGCATTGTAATATATTGCTCTAATGGCTATTGTAATGGCTTTTACACCTCTATTAATGAAGCTTCGGATCTCAGAGACTCTAATAATGAGGCTTCAGATCGCAGGCATGTGGCGGCCCATCAAACCCAGGCCTACACTCCACATCACCCTCATGAAATGAAGCATCACCTAGAGATACTCTATGCCCCTTGCCGAAAGTGCCGATGTGTCGAGGTGCGAGTCATCGAAGTGGTATAAGGGATTACTCGTTGTTGAAGATGGCATAGGGTAATCGCTCCATCTCTTCTAATCTAAAGATCTTTGGCACAATCTTTAGATGGTTGATTGATGTGACATCTCTACAGCAAACGTCGATAATGTCGTGTCTTTAACTCTCTTATCAAAAATCATTAAATGCTGCATTAAATACCCATCAACCTAGGACTGATAGATTGATACATAGAAGGGGACATAAGCTGCTCTTGCCATCAGATGGGGCCACGTATCTCCTTATCGCATGGTCAGTATTTCATCTCGAATTCTATATAAATCCATGCACTTGACTATCTAAAAGTAAGACAACTCAACAATCCTAAAAAACTTACATTACACTCTATATTATTCTTTCCAACATTCAACTACTAACTTAACTCTCGAAGTGCTCGTGATCGTCTCCACCACCACTAGAAAAGGCCACGATTGACTAACTGCATTCCAGTGTGTAAAAAAAGCTTACGTAGAGCTGAAGCTATTGGCCAATGGATTTTTGAAGTTAACAATGGCTATTGTAACATTTTGGTATTAATACAAAAATAATAAAAATTGAAACATCCCCTCTTATCCTAGTACTATATAAAGAGTTGTTCTTCTCCTTATTCCTCACACCTAAAACTTTGAGAGCTCTCTCCTCTCTCTAATTTTCTCTATTTTATCTCTTTGCTTTCAAAAGTTTTGTTCTTTGTGGTTTAAATAATTATTTTCTAGCTCAGTGATAGAATTGTAAGCATTCTCAGTTCATCTAAAGTAGTGACGATTTTATGATTGTAAATGAATCAGATATGGATTGGATATGTCCATATTCATCCAATCCGATAAAAGTAATTTAGAGATTTGATCCGATCTGACAATTCAATATATATATAATTTTTTCAATTCATATCCGACTTGCTATGTTATTGGACATCTGATCCGATAATTCGATCCAAAGCATTTTAGAAATAGGAGATTCTAAATCTCAATACAAAATTTATTATAATATATATTAATGTTATACTGATATTTTGATTGGTTTCATTTTTTATTAAAAGTCATAAAGTATAATACATGTTTCAAAACGAAAAAAAATTACATGTAATAAATTTTGCAGTAATACATAAAATATATTATAATATAAAAACAAATCGGATCAGGTTGTTATTGGATCGAATTGACTTATATCCATATGTGTTCCATTTAGTTAATGGATTATCTGATTCAGATCTTAATCGAGTTATCGGACTGTGACCTTAAATCCACCTCCATTAATTTCATCGGATTCGAATCAAAATCCAATCCATTGATGACCCTAAACAAGGTGTTAGTCAACTACTTTAAACTATTGCATCATGGGAGACATCAAACCTTTTGCACCATAATGGAGGGCGAATTTGTTATAAGAAAACTGTATGTAACACAAGTTTCAATTCCTTTCAATATTGCTACTAAATCAACAACCATTTACTCCAACCAACTTGGGAACTGAATATTTTCTGAGGCTAGACTTGTTGAGGTTGGGCATAGACCTTTCCAGACTTCTTTGAAAATTATTTGGAGAATGCTATTCGGTTAATGAAAAAGTAGCTTAATTTTTATCGTGTTTGAAAATAAGAAAATTTTTCATTTGAAAAATTAGAATAATTTCATTATTGGGAAAATAGTATAATTTTCAAACGATTTTGGGAAATAGCATATTATCAATTGAAAAATTAGTGTATTTTCGTAATTGTGAAAATAGCGTAATTTCCTATTCTAAAATTAAATTTTTTATTTATTAAAGAAAATGGCAAGTGAAACTGATGTTGCTAACACAATCACTGTTGTGGATTTTGGGCTTACTCCTATTGTGAACTCTCTGACGATACTAGCATCTATTACTCAGGGAGAAAAATCGGAGAAATTCAATTGGCTAAATTTCAACAGTTGGCAGCAAAAGATGTTATTTTATCTGACCACCATCAGGCCTACAAAGTTCTTGACAGAGGATCGTCCAAAGCTGAAGGAGGATAAGACTGATAGCCAGGTCATCACTGTTTTAAATGCTTGGAAATATTCTAAATACTCGTGTCGAAATTATGTCATGAATGGACTCATGGATTCATTGTACAATGTCTATAGTGCAAAGAAGTTAACAAAGGAACTCTGGGAGTCTATCGATCGAAAGTACAAAACTGAGAATGCTGATGCCAAGAAATTTGTGGTGGGCCGTTTCCTAAATTTCAAGATGGTCGACTGCAAAAATGTGATCATTCAAGTTCTAGAGCTCCAAGTGATCTTATACGAGATCCATGTTGACGTGATGTCACTGAGTGAATTTTTACAAGCGGATGTTATTATTGAGGCATGCCTTGAAAAAAGGAAGACAAGACTCCATATAAATTCTTATGAATGTAGGGATATCTTACTAAAGTGGTTGTACCTGCACCTAAGAATGTGAAAATCAGTCCAAAAATAGTTGACTGCATTTTCATGGGCTATGCACATAACAGTAGAGCTTATTAATTCTTTTACATGTATCTAAAATTTCAGACGTAGGCAAGAACACGACAATGGAACTAAGAAATGTATCGTTCTTTGAACATGTATTTTCTTGTAAGTCTAAGGATCAAGTTTGAACATTTGAGACTATTAGTGAAAATAGTCAGACCAAGAATACGAAGAAATGAAGAGGGTCAAGAGCAAGGACAGAAAAATACATGTTCAAAGAACTTAGACGTAGTAAAAGTGCAAGGACGGAAAAATCTTTTGGTCTAGATTTTTTTGACATATCTACTAGAAAGTGAACCTCAAACTTTTAAAAAGTTAGTAAACTCTACAGAAGTACCTTTGTGGAAAGAGGCCATTAAGAGCGAAATTGATTCCATACTGCAAAACCACACTTTGGAGTTAGTTGATCTTTTTCCTTGATGTAAACCCTTTGGGATACAAGTGGATTTTCAAGATGAAGTGAAAGTAGATGGATCAATTGATAAACACAAGGCAATACTTGTAATTAAATGTTATAGTTAACGAGAAGGTCTAGACTGCTTTGATATCTACTATCCTGTAACGAGAATAAATTTCTCAAGGATGGTACCAACAATTTTGAAGTATATCAAATGGATATGAAAACAATCTTTCTAAATGAAGATTTGGATGAAGAAATTTACATGGAACAATATGATGGTTTTACTGCACATAGATAAGATAAGAAAATTTTGTAAACTGGTAAATCTTTGTATGATTTAAAATAAACACCAAAATAATGGTATAAAAAATTCGACAATGCTATGGTAGCAAGTCGATTTAAAATCAGCAACTGCAATAAATGTGTTTATATTAAAGATATCTAAAACATTGGATGGGCTTGCTTTAAATCAGTCACATTAAGTTGAAAATATTCTTGAAAAATTTAGTAAAGATGACACTGGAATTACCAAAAATTAATAGACGTAAGTGTACATCTATACAAGAATAAATGAGCGTGTATTTCTCAAATAGAGTAATTTAGAGTGATTGATAGTCTAATGTACTTAATGAGTTGTACTAGACCAACATAGCCTATGCAATAAGTAAGCTAGGTAGATATACGAGTAATCCTAGAGCTCACCATTGGTAGGCAATTAAGGTACCTAAGACATACTAGTAACTATGGACTGCACTATACAAGATATCCAGCTATCCTAAAAGGATACAGTGATGCAAATTGGATATCTGACAACAAAGACTTAAGGTCTACTAGTAGATATGTGTACACACTATAATATGTAGTTGTGTCTCGAAAATCCTCGCAACGAACTGTTATAGCCAAATCCCAATGGAATTTAAATTTATCGCATTGGATAAATGTGGAGAAGAAGCAGAAAGGCTACACCATTTCTTAGAGGATGTTCCAAGGTGGTCAAAGCATGTACCTACAACGGTTGTGCTACATGTATATAATAGGTTTACATACACATGATATGATGAGATATGATTGGATAAAAATTTCTTTAACCAAATAAAAAAAAACATTCTCACTCTTTTTTGACACCTTATAGGTATGTAAACTATTATGTAATTACTTATGCACAAGTAACATTATTCGTACCTACAATATGCATACATTGTGATTGTCAATCAGCAATTGACATAGCACATAGCAACATGTATAATGGTAAGTCAAGTTATATTCATCGAAGACATAATAGCATTGGACAACTAATCTCTATTAGAATTATCTCCATTGACTATGTAAGGTCAAAAGATAACATTGCGGATCCACTAAAGAGAGTTGGTTAAGAAATTGAGGGGAATGGGACTAAAGCTCATGAAAGAATAGATCGATACAATAGAAACCCAATATAGTGGTTGGAGATCATAAGATCTAGGTTTAAAGGGACAACCTAATTGTAAAGATCATGCTGGATACTATGCGAATTCATCCCATTCCATTTTTATGATAAAAATAGTGATACTTGTAAGGAATAAAGGATAAACTAAGCTTTTAATGATCCTTATGTATCAAAATATCCAAGCGGAACAATGCGGATCACTCTTAATTAATAGATCACCTGTTTGAGAAAGAAATGGGTCTGCTTCAAAGGAAATTACAAGGGCTTAATTTCCTAGAAACTCTTACATAACTAAGGAGATATTTACGGCTAAAATGAACATAACTATGATAATTGAGTTATGTTAGGAAGAAGCTTATGTGGAGTGTGTCATCGTTTACACAAATGGCAAAATAGTTCAAGAATATCATGTTTGCTAATCAACTAGTAAGGTAAACTACCCCTTCGGGGGTGGTTGAGTTGGTGGAACAGGTTCGAATCCCCCGCCAAAACTTCATCGGTCGAACCCGTCGCGCCAGGTTTGCCTAATGCAGTTTATCTCTCATGTGTAGTTTGCGGGCTACCACACATGGAGCGGGGTTTACCTAGTGCGCACTCATAGTGGTCAGGCCTCCGCCCTTCGGGGTGGTCGGGCCTCCGCTGGCGGGTGGTAGCTGCGGGTTCCTACATCACAAAAAAACTAGTAAGGTAAACATACTTACACAATAGAAAGTTCAAAGGATAACACTTTCCTATCATGGTAGGTTTTGATCGTTGAATTCTATCACCATGTCTATTCGTCATTGTTGTTAATTTAATTCATGTCGGGATTTGTCGGAAAAAAATTAATTAAATTGTAATTGATTAATTGTAACAACAAGTTTTTTATTTCAAATTTTAATTCTCTAGTTAATTTTGTATAGAATTGGTGGTTACAATGCCTTGATGGCTATTGTAACATATTGCTCTAATGGATATTGTAACATTTTGATATTAATACAAAATTAAAGAGAATTGAAACCTCCATTCCCATCTTAATCCTATATAAGGAGGTGTTCTTTTCCATATTCCTCATACCAAAAACTTGGAGAGCTCCCTCCTCTCTCTAATTTTCTCTCTCTCTTTACTTTCAAGAGTTTTATTCTTTGTAGTTTAGATAATTATTTTCTAATTCGGCGATAGAATTATGAGCATTCTCAGTTCTCCTAAATAGTGACGATATGTTATTCAAATTCTTTTTACTGTTGTATACTGGGAGACAGATGTCATCAGATCTCTTACATCATAGTGAGGGGCTATTATATTTTAAAGAAATTGTGTACGACATGGTCTCGGTTCCTTTTAATACTGTTACTACATCAACAACCACATTTCCTCTCTTTTATAGTTACTCTGTTGATTATAACATTTCTTTTCATTATTTTATAATTCCAACATTATTTCTAATTTAATTTTGTATTTTCCTAAAAGTATTTGCGATTTTAAAATTCATATCAAGCTGTATTCAAGTAAAAGCAACCCAATTATGGTTTTATCCAGTTGAAACGCGACCAATTGTCTATCCTTTAAAAGGGAAATGCCAATAAATAGTAACTCATTCAATTAAAAAGACACCAGCTATAAGTTTTAATGTCTACACTGAATACGGACCAAAATATGTTGTAAGATCTTTACT
This sequence comes from Fraxinus cuspidata, assembly GCA_903798385.1. NCBI lineage: Eukaryota > Viridiplantae > Streptophyta > Magnoliopsida > Lamiales > Oleaceae > Fraxinus > Fraxinus cuspidata. The sequence goes on from CAIGRP010038772.1 coordinate 14,942, forward strand.
GAATATTGATTAAAGCCTGCTCTAACGTCTACCATATATAAAAATCAAAGAAGTTGGTGTCGCCAAATATGGGAACTCATGACTATTCAAGAATGTGCTGATGGATATAGCAATTTCTTGACGTATTAGAATGTGCAGATACCATTCTTAGTCACGGTGCTTCTCTTTGTAACCGCTGATCTTTTATTTCCTTGGGCATTTTCTGCTGCATCAATAAACTTAATAGTGTTATTTTATTTTTATTAATTTTAGGAGGTTTGGGTCAATTACGTTGTCTTAGGATTTTATTATTTCATTTAATATTTAAATATTTTTGCAAGCTCTTTTACTTCTGTTCGTATTTTGAAAAATTTATAAGACAGAAGATTTGTTCTTCAAAACACCAAGATAAAAAACGTTACTTGTGTGCTAAGAAATGTTTGAGGTAGGTGTTTATTCTTTCTTATTTATATTAAAGACTTGAGTTCCTATTTTAAAACGTCAACATTATTAAGAGAAGTAACACAAGTTCTTATAAGTTAGTGTATGTTTTCAACTTTAATCGATGTGAGATTTTATCTCTTAACATGTCTCCACAAGATAATTGTTCATTTAAGCAAATCAATCATGAAATCTTCGTGCATATTTTTTAGTCTTAATCAGATTGAACTATTCGTTGGAGTTTAATAAATTCTAATAATATATTAAAGACTTAGAGTTCTATCTTAAATGATCAACCTTATTAAAAAAAAGTAGTCAAAATCCTTATAAATTTGTTTATATTTTCAACTTTAATAATATAAAACTTTATCCCTTAACAAATTGCACATCATTACCCGCTGGTACCAGCAAAATATAGATCTCATTGTCTGGTGGTGGCATGAACCCTGTAATGATTAGTACTGTTTGTCTGAGAATCACGAGTCTTCATTAGAGAACTTGTTTGATTTAGCAGCATCAGTCCACATAATTATGCTACAAAAAACTGATCACATTTTGAGTTACTATTCTAAAAGTCTTGCTTTTTGGTCTTTTGATGCATGCCTTTCCAATCTCGAACCATTGGAACAATAATAATAATGTCGGCATGAAAAGACAGAAAAGTCCTCATCATTCAAGAAAATGGTCAAACTCCCACAAAATACAACCAAGTACTTTCACGCCTGCTGCTTTGATCATAATGGTAGATCTTTTCACTTCAAGTGCATGATGTGGGTTTTTTTGTGGGGGTCCTTTTAAAAAGAGTCATTGGTATCTAATTTTGTGGGGGGGCTTTTAAAAAGATCAAGTTAAGACCATATATTAGTATCTAATTATTCTTCAATTAATAATGCACCAAACAAGGTGATGGCAACATTTGATTACAATTATTAGTTGTATTGATCTATCCTCAACCATCTTGGTATGTTACTCGTGCGAATAAATTCAAACAATTAGTGTTTGTTAAGTATAGAATTTCAACTCTTTATCAATAGACATGAGCGTTAAGACTGAATTATACAATATTATATATTAGGGTATTTTTCACATCCTCTTGTCAAACTCCCTTTACTTGTAGGAGGTGCGCTTTGAATCTGTCGATTATGTTATGGTCAAATCGAATGACTCTATGAAATTACGTC
>CAIGRP010038774.1:0-16896 GCA_903798385.1 Fraxinus cuspidata
TGGAAAGGAAGATGAAGGAACGAGGCGAAAGCAATAGGGAAATAACGGACGAGGTAAGCTCACGCGACAAGAGATCTATTCCATACTACCATAAAGGTGGTCATGGAGCAAAAACTCTATCAATGCTTCCAACATCATTCTTCCATTTGATGAAGAATACGAAAATCAGATGATCATATTGAAAGGAGGACGATAATGAATGTATACCATTTTCCAAAGTCATCGATGAGGTATCAATTCCGACCAAATTTATTTGCCCTATGATGCAGAAATACAATGAGACATGAGATCTTATGTTATTTGAGGACATGGCACAGATGAAATTTAAAAAGACAAGCCCCCACAATGAAGTACCAGGCTTTCCATTTAACACTAGACAGATATACTAAGAGCTGGTATAACAGATTATCGGTCAGATCAATAAGAAGATGATCTAAAGGAGGCATTTGTAGAGCATTTGTTGGGAGTAGAATGGGGGCGAATACCAGTTACGTGTTTAAATGATATACAACAGGAAGAGGACGCGTCTCTCAAAAACTATTTTTACGGTTTAGTGCCGAATTTGTAACTTGTTTTCTATATCGGATGAGAAGGCTACGGAAACAGTGTGGAATCGCCTGCTAATGGAGACTCCCTTACGGNATGATGCTATACAACAGGAAGAGGACGCATCTCTCAAAAACTATTTTTACGGTTGAGCGCCGTCACTTATTTTCTATATCGGATGAGAAGGGTAGGGAAGTCTTGTGGAATGGCCTACTAATGGAGACTCCCTTATGGCGGGACATCTACAACCGAGATCCAGCTCCTAATTACAAGTCGGTAAAGTTGAGTTAAAGTAAGATAGAATCAGAGGATACCATCGCCAATTGCACAGATATATCATATTCATCTAAGTTGCCATTTCAATGGTACTCGTACTTTGATGATTTCTTTAGTCCATCTACTAGATATTGGTCAAACACATCCCTCTCCTAAAATTCAAAAGGCAAAGTTCTACCAAATTCGTTGCTCTAGATATCACAATACGGATGAATGCTATGAGGTGCTCAACATGGAAAAACTGTAAAGTTAAGGAGGATCGTAAGGAAAAGATAAAGGCATGAGACTAATGTATTCAGCTAGAGGGCAAGGATAATGAGTCAGATCAAGGCAGTCCGAGCCAAAGCAAGCAGTTGCAAACACTCCTAGCTCTTTACCTCACTAAGGAAAATCAACAACATAATCGGAGGCCCTTATATAGAAGAAGAAACAATGAAGACACAATGAAATTATGCTCGCGCAGTTGAAAGGCCCTCTCATGAAGTATTTTGGATTCTAGGAAATCCTAAAACTACATCTCTTTTAATTATATATAGAAATGATGATGAATAGAGAGTCATATATCCCTACTGTGATGCATTAGTAGTGCGGGATTTAATATCTTGTAACGGTCTTAGTTGCATGCTGGTGGATAATGGAAGCTCTGTGACTATTTTGTTTAGAAGTTCATATGACCAAATATAGGTTGATATGGCTTCACAAGTAATAACTTGATCCCAATGGGACAAAAAAGGTTGTCAATTGAGCTCGGTAAAGAGCCAATTGCATTTGAAAGATTCATAGATTTCATGATCATGGATAGCAAATCTATCTATAAAGAAATCTCGGGAAGACCAGCTCTAAAATAGTTGAAAGAAATAACATCTATCCATTCTCTGTGTATTAGGTTCAAAACTCACAAAGGGGTAGTCAACATCAAGGGAAATCAAGCTACCAACAAAGGGGTAGTCGCCATCAAGGGAAATCAAGCTACCACACGTGAATGCTATTTCAATGCTCTAAATATAGTAGTCACAAAGCCCCTAGAAAGTAATACCATATTTATGGTTGAAAAGAAGAAACACGTGCTTGAAACCCCTTTTTGGGAAAGTTGGCATCCGATGCTTTAAAGGATAGGTTAAAAGACCTGTCTGCCAATAAAGATGACTTCGCAAGTATCAGAGAAAGTTTAAATTTTGAAGCATAAAACAAGAGTGGATCCAAAAATAGGTCAGAGCGAAGACTATTATAAAGGCGAGTCTTAGTGTTCCAAAGAAATTCCAAATGAATGTAAGGTTTATCCTATCAAAGGAAGTTTAGTTGAAGGTGAGGTTTATTGCACCTAACAAATCTCAAGTAAAGGTGAGGTCAACTTCACTAAAGAAACACGAGGACTGATTTCTACCACAAAGGAAATTATTGGTGAGACCATGCTTGCCTAATTGTAAGTGTCATGACATGTTATGCATACGAAGTACTGATATAATCGAAAAAGCCATGGCAGGGGATAGGTTAGATCAATAGCCTCTTATATTGTGATGATGATTTAACAAATGTTCATTTGGTAAATAGCGTTGTATAACACTGGAGCTTTAGAGACGGGTTTTTTCCAACGGAAGCCATCCGTTGAAATGTTATGAAAAAAACTATAATTATAAAATAAACGTGGTAGCAACAAAATTACCGACAAAATATGGCCATCTTTAATATTTCGTTTTTAATCCATGGACCAAACAATCATATTATCTTATGGACTTCATTGAGTAACAAGGATACAATAAAAAAAAATGAGTTCTATTTTCTTAACGATCAAAAGATAACATACCAAAATTAAGTCACTCACCTTTAAAAACTTGTAAAAATTTTCGAAGTGTTACAATCTCATCCTCTTAAAATAATTTCATCCTCGAGATTGTCTTATTTAGGAGAAGAATTCTAGGTACACAGTCTCAATCTCCTTTTTTCCATACTTCCTGAAACTACCTCCTCCTCAAAGCATCGTTTTGTCACGTAAATGTTTCCCAACCAATCCATTCTTAAGATGGCACCAAAAATCCTTCCTCTCTAGAAGGTATCAATCAGCTCTAAAATCTTTTGCATCTATTTCTATCTTGATTGCCCTAGCTATTTGATTGGTGTGAAGTGTATTGCCTAAAGGTATAGTAACTTTTACACTAATAATGATTATTTTTATTTATTATTTTTTTCTGCAAACAACTATAAAAGCCATAGTAACAAAGGAATGCGTATCATTGAGTATCTAATATATAAGCAGGTAGTTCAGATATTTATAGCATACTTGCCATTACATCCTGGTCCTCAGTTGTCTCCTATTGGGTTAAGGCAAAGACTCTAGTTGTTCCTATTTTGCTTTGCTCGTTGTCTCTCTTTGGTGGGGGTTTCATGGCAATTGGTAGCAATATGACTCTGCTTCCCGCACCGATAGCACACATTCTTTCCGTACCAACACTCACTTCTATGGGCCTTATTGCACTTAGGACAGGGAGTAAGAACATTATTCGGCTTGCTTGAACTAACCACCTTTAAAAGTTAGCCTTCTTATTTTGTCCATTTCTTTCACCTTCGTACGACCCATTCCATTTCCACCTTTATGAAGACTCAGCATTTTCTTGAACCATCTGATAGTTTTCTAGTCAATTTGAAATTGCTTGAGCCCGTTGCAGGACAAGACTGTACGTAGTGGATTCATGAGATGCCTTGATTCCTCCAATTTCTAGGCCTAGTCAAAGTTCGAGACTTCTAGCTTTCTTTGTCTCTGTATTTACTAGTCATCTCTTAATCGATCAATGCTATCTTTCTTTGCTTAAGTTGCAGGAACTCTATCTCCTTTCGATCTTTTAGCGCTTGTAGAAAATATTTTCCCATCATCTCCTCTTTGAAACGTGCCCCCAAGTGAGGTTGCGTTGTTTTGCCTCGGTCCTGGTGCTGAAATGGACTCCTACTAGTGGCCCGCTACATCAACTAGCATGAACTCAGCACATAAAACTTTCTGGGCATCAGTACGGAGAGGTGTTTGAAGACACGTTCCAATCCTCTTATCCATTCCTCAACAACTAGAGGGTCAGCCATCCCATTGAAGGTAGGGGGCTTGTAACGGCGAAAACATTCCAAGACTGAGCTCGTGGTGTTGGAGTTAGTCTATGCATTCTGTGAAGTTGCTTGTGTTTGCAACCTACCAAGGTCTTGCACAACTCTCAATAAATCCCTAAACATAGCATCTTGTGTTGGTTGACGTGTCATTTCCTTTAAATCAATAAAATAATTTTTTTTTTAGAAACCATAAAATGTAACTCGATATATTCGAATGAAAGACTAAATTTCATAAATTTAAAATCCTTAATACACGTGGAACAGTTGAAAGAAATAAAATCCTAGATGTTCAAAGGAAACCCTACAAATTATTTCAAGTAATGATTACATTCTCTTTTAAGAAGGGAATAAATCACTTATTTAAAATAAACTACTCTAAGTTGCTAGTCTTTTATTTTCACTTGTCCAGACATTTTGAACCCTACGAAACTTTTATGTTGGGGCTTCATTATTCGAAGTTATACATGAATCAGGTTTAGATTTCTGGTCAACATTTGGCTCAGGGTCTAGTTCGAACACTGGCTCCTGCTCTGGTTTTGGTTCTGGTTCTGGTTCTGGCTCTATCTTTGGGTTGGCACATACTCTAGCTCTAAATCTGATTCATAATATGGTTCTTCCTCAAGGTCTTCCTCTTGGTCCCCCTCTGGCTCGAGTTTGAGCTCGAGAGTTGAAATCCACCTATATAAAAAGTTTCATAGTACTGCTCGAACTTGATCCTTTCTGGGTGCTTTGGAGGGTTTACCCTCTAGCATTTTGTCCCTAACCACAACGCCCATGTTTCCCCATTTAGGTGGCAGTTTGATAAAATTGTTAACATCTTGAAAGGGTGTAACCTCATGTCCTACACCCCTTATTGCAGCCCACCTAGTGAAGACTTCCTCCACATGCTCAATAAGTATGTGAGTCAGGTTTGCCTCATAATTCTCGTAAGTTTGGATAACTGCTGCCCTATGGTAGAACAACCCTACAAGCCGTTTGTCTTCCTAGCAGTCTCCATGTCTATCACATACAAGCTAAGTCGAATTATGCTTAATAATTAATAAGTAATAACATATTGCCTTTTATGCTCGCATAATTCATTATAAGGATAAAATAAAATATTATACTTCAATCGAAAGTTGATTTAAAGCATGTGAGAAAGTAATTCATAAATGGAAGCAAATATATTTAGTATCAGCCCACAATTTATTCTAGACTATAACATTCCATTTCATTTAGAATATTTCTCGAATTAAATATAAGAATACATCTCATGCTCGAAATTAAATTTAGACATAACGTAATACCTTCAATCTGTCATATGGTAGTTGATTGGTGAATGCTAGGTGCCAAGAACCTTGTTCTAGTTCATATTTTTTTTTAAAATGTTTATCGAAATTTTTCTTAACAAACCGATTTAACTAATTAGGAAAGGTGAAAACTACAAACAGTCTTATACTTTTCCAATCACTGTGTTAACATGATATTATGCAAGTTCTATCTAAAGGAGATATCTTAGTATTATAGTGTAACAAATGGCACCCAAAGAACAAAACTGATTCATGAGCACATAATAGTATGAATGTTTAGAATAAAAATGTTTGTCAATTTAATTCTAGAAAGAATTATCAGGTGAATCATAACATGTTTTTTTATATATCATGCATTCCATAACAATGAAAAATCTATTTAAGTCTGTTAGAACTTTATTGAATGAAAGAGGGTTGAGTTCAGTTTACATTCAAGAGAGAATTAGTTACAGAGCAAAGCTAGAGAGCATTATTCTTGGAGATTAACCTAAGTATCTAGCACCAACTTTGTTATACTAATGTTAGAATCTCTGAAGCTAATAAGATGCTGGATTTAACTAAAACATTTTATTTTCAATGAATATTATTTATGTAACAATGATGGGAATACAAAAATAAGTTACAAGTTTAATAGAAACACTCCTATACAATCACTGATTCCTTCCAATGTTTACTGTAAATTTATGCAACTTCCATTTCATTATCACATATATGCATATATTGTACCACGAAACATTAAAATTTTACAAACTTAAAATCAAATTATTATTAAAAAGCAACAGTGGCTCTATTCACGTGAACAGTACCGTGCAATGTTAGGCATTGTTCATATGAACAGGATTCCTCTTTTTATTTTTTATTTTTCTCAGGAAAGTAGTGCTTCGATATTAAAATGAAATGCCCCAAATTTTATAGACTTAAAATCTGGAGTGTTATCGACATTATTTCATTATCATTTCAAAATTATACTCAACATGGAATATTAAATTGAAATTTTTAAACTCTTAATTTATTTGAAAATTATATATAGTAAGATTACTGTTTTCTTATTACTATTCAAATATGTCTTTTATATCAAATTGGTTTAGTAAAGGTAGTGGTTCAAACAGTAGTAATGATAATATTTCAAATTATTTTCAAGATAATAATGAAGAATTAGATCAAGATAATGCATCTGCATTAAATGATTTTAATTCAAAAGAACTTTAAATAGCTTAAATAGAGCAAAAACTTCAAAATTGAACTATCTAAAAGGTAGATAAAAGTTCTAACTATGAGATAGGAAAATTTGATTTTACTCAAACGTATGTTATCAAACTATTAGAACAAACAATTCCAATTAAAAATCAAACTATTTTAATCAATCTGTTTTCAAAAGAAGTAATACAAGCTCACATGAAGAAATTTCAATATCTTCATGTTGGAATTGTTCAAATCGTAGTTAAGAACCTCTGTTTAGATTTGGTCTAGACATTCTAATTCTTATAATCTTAAGAGATAAGAGACTTTTAAGGTTTGAACATTCATTACTGTTCATGCTTGAGTCTAATCTAGAGAATGGTCCAGAATTTTCAAATTGTTATCCGAAGTTCTCAATCAGTCTTCAAGATGGAGCTATTCTAAATGCTCTCAATCTTTGAATTCAAACTAAGAATTTTGATATTGATGATCGCTCAGCTTTTGCTTTAATATACCGAGTATATTATAAGGTTTTGAACACTCAACTTAATATCTGAGCTCTCAGATCTTCTCCAAGAGATAAAAATCTTTTGTTGAAGTTAATCCACTTCATTCAAATATAATGATTCCTAAACGTATTCCATGAAATCTTCAAGCAAGAGGATTAGCTTAGGTCAAGGGAGAGGGACAAGAGGGATAGAGAATGATAAAATTCAAAATTTATTTGATAATGATAATTCGAAATTACAATTTGACAATTGAAACTCGAAATTGAAAGATAAAATGTTTTTAATGAAAGCTTAAAAATTAAAAAGATAATCTTAAAACTTTTTTTGAAGTGTACTATCTCTCACTCTATTACACTTGAAGAGTTTCATTGCCTTCTGCGTTCATTTATAGCTGAAGTTTCGAATTTGAAACCAAAATGAATTTGATCGAAGAATCTAGGAGATAGAGTTTGTCTGGCTTTTGAGCACCTCTTATGGCTATCTTTTGAATTGTATTGCCTTTTGAAAAAGCAGTATCCATAATTGTGCAACTTTTGACAAATTTATCAACCACTTCTCCTGACTTTTTGAATTTTACTTTAGTCTTTAGATACTAAAGTTTTTTGTTCATTTTTCTACAATTTGTAATGGGAGCAATAATAGTTTGTTAGGTGGTAAACACATTTTGAATAATGTCTCTTTTGATCTTTGAACCCCGTAGTCTTGTAATTCTTCAAGATAACTAAGTACATATAGTCATTGGAAGGAGTCTGTCTTTGAGTTTCTTGTTCAATTAATTCATCAATATTGTCTAGTCCAAAGCACATGTTTTCATTGTTTTGTTCGTAGTCTGATGAATCAGTTTGAGAGGAGCTTTCCTTTGAATCTAATCTTTTTGATGAAGATTCTACAAGAGCAGCAATTCTTTCTAAAATATCTTGCAGTTCTTCTAGAGTTTTGCATTGGCTTAATATTGCCAACCATTTGGACTTTCCAATGAAGAAGTTGGCAGTTTTGTCTAATTGTTTCTCTGATAATTTTGGAATGTCGGCATTTCTTTGTTCTTGAATCCATGGACTAACAGCTTTCGGACAGCAATTTGTTTCATGGAATTTTGACCACCATTTTACTTTGAATCTTCGAATAACCTTTTTGACATGAAACTCGAATCCTGGTTTCTGGACCATTTTATAGTCACAACAGAATATTTATGAAACCTTCAGACTGTGAGGTAATTGAAATAAAAGATTTTCATAAGGCTTTAAAAATGTTTTTGCCTCTTTTTTAAAGTGCACGAATCCTTGAAGAGTAAGATTGGGTAAAATATTCTCTTCAAGTCCAAAATATTCGAAGCATTTTTGAAACCATTTTGGAAAATTAGTAAATCAATTTTGATGAAAAAGAATGAACCAAGAATGAGAAACTGGTCTAAAGTGAAAATACAATAAATCAAGCATTTTGGTAGTCAAAATAATTAAAAAGAGGGTCAAATGAATCGTCTTCAGAGAGATGCATTTTCTTCTCTTTCCAAGGGTCATGTCCCCAGTCCTCGAAAGACAGTGCATTTTAAATTGAAATTTTAGAAAAATCAATACAATTTTTCTTTTGTTCATTTTGAGTATGAGTTATTATGTCTGATCCTCGAGATTTTTTGATATTCGGGGAAAGTATTGAAAATTTGGAGGAAAAATGTTTCGAAGGCATTCTTCAAGGAAGGAATACCTATGAACATATTTTGTAAAATATTAAAAAGAAGTTTGAAGATTGATCTCTGGGAGTTTTTTAGATCCTATTTGAAGGGCTTTTCTAAAATTTGAAGGTTGTTCGGGAATTTTTTTGAAATTGAGAAGATGAGGTTTTTGAGGCAAGGGTAGTTTTTTGAGAAGTTGAAGAGCTATGCTCAGCATATTTTGATCATTTGAAAGAATTTTGAATGTAATCATCAATTGAACAAATTAGAATTATAATTTTCTTTTTGTCTTTCCTCTTTTAGGAAGAAGACTCCATATTGTTTTCTTTCAATATTTTACTCAGTTTATATATTTCTCTAATTTCTCTCAGTCTTTTTGTAAGAACTTTATTGTGAGGAAATTTTGAAATCGAAACACAATAAAATTATTTGCCATCTGGTAAAAATTTGTTTTGAAACAAGATTTTTGATATCTTTTGCAAAACATCATTCGATGCTTTACAATCTGTTTTTAAAACAAATTTATTATTTATTAAATCATCTTGAAATTTTGAAATACACAGAATAATAGATAAAATTTCTTTTTTGATAGTAGAATAATTCTTTTGAGGGCCAGTCCAAACACCGGAATGAAATCAGACTAACTGTTCTTGACTTGACTCTTTTGGAATTTGTTTAAGGACACCACCAAAATCAATGTCAGATGCATCAGTCTCAACAATAATTGATACAGTTAGGTCTAAGATTGACAAACAAAGAATGCTTTTTATAGCTTTTTTGACATTTTGAACGGCTACTGTGTGCTCGTGAGTCTATGGGTTTGAATTTTTTGTAATCTTTTAAAAAGAGGTGCACATAGGATTCTTATCCCTTTGATAAAGTCACCTACATAATTGACATACCTTAAGAATCTTTAAAAACTATTTTTATCTAGTATTTCGTTAGGAAATTTATCTGTGAAATCTAGAAATCTTTGAGTTGGTGTAATGGCTCCTAGATGAATGTTATGTCCTAAAAACCTAATATTTGCTTGACATAAAACAACATTTTTAGCAGAAACTGCTAAACCATTATTTTTTACTATATGAATGAATGTGTGTAAATGTTTGAAATGTTGTTCTAATGTTCTAAACTTTCAGAAAAAATTAGAATATCATCAATATAAACAATTAAAAAGTTTGAATAAGGATTAAAAATATCATTCATAATTTTTTGAAATTCAGAAGGAGCATTTTTGAGACTGAATGGCATAACATTCCATTCATATTGTCCAAATGGAACATTGAATGCAGCTTTGTAGTGATCTTCTTCTTTAATTTGAATCTGCCAGGAATTTGATTTCATATCAAATTAAGAAAAAATAATCGCTTTGTATAACCTATTTAATAGGTCCTTCTTTTGAGGTAATGAATATATTATATCCATTGAAGTACTTTATTGGGGGGTTTATAATTGATAACAAGACTAGGGACTCCTCGTTCAATTTCAGCCAAATTATTGACATAAAATGCCTAACATCTTCATGGTGATCTACTTGGACGGATAAGTTTCTTATCTAATAAATAATTGATTTCTTTGATACAGTGATTAAGTAATTCTTTATTAATTTGAATAGGACAAGATTTTATTGGGATATTCGATTCATGAAAATCATGAGTGTATGGTAGGGACAACATATGCTTTTTCCTATTCCAAAAACCATTAGGAATAGTGGAACATATTTCATCCTTGATACGCTTTTGAAAAAGAGAGATTTGCTTTTGAAAAGAGGAATCTTTCAACTATTCCTCGATTCTTTGCAATCTTATCTTTTCTAAAAATTGAATATGCATTTTCTTAAAATTAATATTGTTTATAATTTTTCAAATAGAAGCTTCTTTCAAAGTATTAGCATCTTTGTAAGAATGAGGATTTGTAAATTTGAAAACAATTTCTTGGCCAAAAATCAGCTTGAAAATGATAGATTTAAACAATAAAAGGGATGCCAAGAATTACTTCTTGATCTAGATCTTTGACAAGATAAAATATATTTTTAAAATAAATATTTGAATTACAAACATGAGATTTTGATAATTAATATTGAATATTCAATTTCTTTCCACTAGCACCATAAATAAGCTCAGGAGTTTTTTTCGAAATATTTTGTAGGGATTAATCATTCCATAATATAATTTTGATCAGCATCAGAATCAATTAAGACTAGTAGGAAGTTTAAAATCTTTATTGATAATAATGTTCATTTTACAATACCATTTTTGAAGTTGAATATGGCTAATAACATTAACATTTTCTTCTTTAGTTTGAGGATTTTTTTAAAGATTGAGAAGCAATTTCTTCTTATTTGGAAGACTCAGAATCATAAATGGTTTGATCCTCTTGTTAGTTTTTTAGAGAACTACTTCTATTGTGACATCTTTCATTCGATTTTGAAGAAGTGTAAGATATTTCATCTCATTAACTTCGAATCTTAAATAAAAATAGGATGATTTAGAAAATTTCAAAGATTCAGATTTAAATCTATTCAAAGTATTTTTAATACTATTAGGATTATCAAATTCATAAGATTTTGAAGGAATAAGAGATTTGAACTTTTTCTTTAGTTGATGATTTTCAATTTTCTCAACATTTCTTACATAATTTTTTCTTCTTGAGTAAGAATATTTATGGTTTTGCAACCACATATTTGTTTAGATTGTTTTGAAGAGGACGAACTAGAATCAATATCAACATCAGAATCCTATTGATGTTGATAAACCATTTCTAATTCAGAATCAGGAGAATATTATTCTTCTAAAGAATTGATGAGATTAAGGATTTCAAGTTTAATATCCTCATCTATTTGAAAATTATTAATCTTGCTTTTCTTGGAATAATGTCATGTTTGCTTGCATTTATAGCAAGTGAAATTTGAATTTTTTTTAAAATCTTTTCTTTGAAAATCGTTTTTAAGAATAATTTTTTGAATAAGAAGGTTTTTGAAAATTCTTTTCTTTTTGAAAATATTTTCTTCTTTTGTAAGACGGAAAATTTTTTCCTTTCAAGTTTTGAAGGAGGAGGAATAATTTTTTCAAGGTCATGTTGTTCACAGAATAATCCAAGTTCTTTACGATTTTCAGATCTTTCTGATTTTAATTTGGCTTTAAGTTCCAAATCATTGCAGAGTGTAATACCTTTTTTATTGACAAAATGAATAATTTCTCCACATGTAAGTTCNTTTTTTCCTTTCAAGTTTTGAAGGAGGAGGAATAATTTTTTCAAGGTCATGTTGTTCACAGAATAATCCAAGTTCTTTACGATTTTCAGATCTTTCTGATTTTAATTTGGCTTTAAGTTCCAAATCATTGCAGAGTGTAATACCTTTTTTATTGACAAAATGAATAATTTCTCCACATGTAAGTTCATCATATGGAATGTTTTCTTGATTTTGGCTTCTTATTGAAGATTAAATTCTCTCTGCAAAGAGTTTATGATGCGCAGATAAAAATATTTCTTTCCAATTAGATTGTTCATAGTCATCTCTTAAGTAGACTCGTGATAAGAACGTATCTTTATACCATTTGAAATCATGAAGTTTTGAATATCTAAGATTCATATGGACTTCAAATTGACTATTCATGACATCAGCAGGTATTCCGATAAAATGTTTAATAATACAGTAAATAAGAGTATTGAAACTGTCATTTTCTCTAATTTCATCATTTTGATGAGTAATTATATTATACCTTTCTTCTGGGCTGAGATAATTTCCTCACTAATTTTTGAGTTGGCCAGTGAATCCCAATAATAGATTCGTAATAGAAGTATTTTTATCAACATTTGTTGCTACTATATGTTTCCAACACATAGCCATAATGTCAAATTTTGTAACAATTTGATATTCTAATAGTCCATCGATATTCCATTCAACTCGATTTTCCATCAAAAGTAATTGAAGGTGATGTTTTTTCTTCGAAAAGCAATTCGGGTACAGTACGTTGAGGATAATATAGAGGAACTTTTGAATACGAACCTTTTAATTTATTAATATGAAAATTTTCATTTTCATTATCAATAAATTGAGATTCAATTTCAACAATAGTATTAATAATTTTTGAAAGAGATGATGATAATTTAGACAATTGAGTTACAAGTTCTTTTAATACTTGAGTCTCATTATCTAATTTTCCTAATAAAGGAATCATATTTGAAGGGTGAGGTTTGAATAAAACATTAACAGGAGTTTTTAAATTTCATCAATGATATTGATATTTTTTGAAGGAGAAGGAGATGATAATTTAGATGATTGAGTTACAAGTTCTTTTAAAACTTGAGTCTCATTATCTAATTTTCCTAATAAAGGAATCATATTTGAAAGGTGAGGTTTGAATAAAACATTAACAGGAGTTTTTCCCTTATCTATTGACTTTGAAACAAAATTTTCAAGATTTTGCAATTTCAGTGTCAGAATTTAATTCAATACTGTTTAACCGGGAACTCATAGATTGAAGAACAACATTAGTATAATTGTTCAGTGCTTGAATAATTTTTATATCTTTAGCTATTACTTCAGAATTATCTGACATTTCGCTAGATATCTTTTTGAGAGGAAATGCAAAAACTTCAGTATTACCTTAGGAAACAACAATTTCTTGCATAAGAGGATGAATAGCTTGAAATATATCACCCTTAGGTGTTTTTCAAATCTTTTTTGAAGAATTGGTATTTTGAATGACTTTTAATTTAGTGGGTTTTTTTTATTATAAGTTTTGAAATATGCCCACTCATAAAAACTTAAATCTTCTGAAAAAGTTTCAAATTCTTCATAAAAACTTAAATCTTCTGAAAAAGTTTCAAATTCTCCCCAATAAGACTCAATTTCAATTAAAAAAAATTTGAAATATTTTTCCAAAATTTTTGACTTCAAGGGTTTTGTCAGTAATGAATTCATTTCTTTTATTAATTGTAAAAGAATTAACATTACATTGCTGATCAAGCTTTTCTAAATGAGGTGTCATATCAGATAAAGTAGTAGAACCAGGTGGTTCTGGTTCATCATCTTTATCCTTTTGATAATGAGTTTTTGAAATATTGGGATTAAAATCAACTTCATTTAAAGAGGATGTTGAAAATCTAGCAGATTGAAAAGAATTTGTCCTAGATCCATAATCAGATCTAGATGAATGAGACCTTTGAAAAGTGTTTGAAGATGAAGATTTATCAAAGATAACTTGGACATTACCATAAGGAAAATAAATTATTTGACCAGGATTTCTGGGTTTTGTGCATTTTCAAAATCTCATTCTAATCATCTTACTTGAAGATTCCAAGGAATACGTTTAGGAATCATTATATTTGAATGAAGTGGATTAACTTCAACCAAAAGGCTTTCATATCTTGGAGAAGATCTGAGAGCTCGGAAATTGAGTTGAGTGTTCAAAAGTTTATAATATACTCGGTATATTAAAGCAAAAGTTCTTGAGCGATCATCAACATCAAAATCCTTAGTTTGACTTCAAAGATTAAGAGCATTGAATAGCTACAACTCGAACACTGATTGAGAAATTTGGATAACAATTTGAAAATACTGGACCAATCTTGAGATTGGACTCAAGCATGAATAGTAATGAATGTTCAAAACTTAAAAGTCTCTTATCTCTCAGGGTTATAATAACTAGAGTATGAAGACCAAGTCTAAATATATGTTTAACTGCAATTTGAATAAATCCAACGTGAAGATAATGAAATTTCTTCAGCGAGCTTGTATAGCTTCTTTTGAAAATAGATTGATTGAAACTGTTTGATTTTTAATTGGAATTGTTTGTTCCAATGTTTTAATAACATAATTTTGAGTAAAATCAAAATTTCCTATATCACAAATAAAACTTTTATCTACCTTTGGGATAGTTCAATTTTGAAGCATTTGCTCCATTTGAGCAATTTGAAGTTCTTTTGAATTAAAATCATTTAATGCAGATGCAGTATCTTGATTTAATTCTTCATTATTATCTTGAAAATAATTTGAAATATTATGATTACTACCCTCTGAACTACTAAATCAATTTAACATAAAAGACATATTTGAATGAGTTTTGCTATGTGTACACGGGAGTGTAAACTCCCGGGTACACATAGCATTTTTCTATTTGAATAGTAATGAGAAAACAGTAATCTTACTATTGAAAACAGAATACTTCATACAAATTAGTGCAGTGCAAAGCCAACAACGGGACCACCTAAATGCCTACCCTGACAATTTTCAAATTTGTTTAGATTGTATAAACTCAATTTTTGGCATTTTTCACCTTACCACATTATCTAATTACAAATTTGTGAAGCCATGATAGTCTATTTTGCACTTAATTACTTGAAACAAACCATACTTTTAGGATTCAAGCCTATGTTTGATCCTTATTTTTTCAAAATTCATTTTAAACCATACAAATTTTCAAAAAAATAATATTACATGTAAATTGAAATTTTTTTCTTATTTTTTAACCACACATTTTCAAAGAAATAAAAACTATTTTAAAACTCATTTTCCACCAAAATTTCATTAAATTGGAGCAAAGGGCTAAATAATCAAAACTTGATTAATTCTAAATTGCAATTGCCCGTGACAAGTAAAAGACCAACACCCCGTGATTACTCTAAGACACGTGTCTCTCATTCATTCATTTCTAGCGCTCCTTTTTAGTGTTTGACAAGAGGTGTGTGCATCGATAGGGGCATGTGAATATTTTGTCATGTCGTGCTAATCATCCACGAGTCCATTTTGAAACGTGGGTCCAGCTAAATATTTTATTAAAATTGTGATATAATTGATTGCAAGCATGAAATTTGCATTAAAAATAAATAAATTTTAAACAATTGTTTAGAACTTATTTATATGAAAATTATTAATTAATTGTATTTGATTGACTTAATTTTCTATTTAAAAAGTATTATATATATCCATTCTTTATTGGTGGATGTACGAGAAATGGAATAGAAGAGATAGAGAGAAAGAGAGAGTAATTACTTGAAAAATAAAAATCACCAATCTCTAAAAAAAAATATTGTCAATCAAATATTCTAAAAGTAGGAATTTGGGTGAAAAATGATATTTTTCATGAAAAATAAAGTAAATCAAACATATTCTTAATGTTGATTTTAATAAGATTCTAACGAGGTTAAGCCCTTGTTCGTCTTTCATTATTTTTCAACTCTTTTTTTAGCATACTTATTTTTCATTATGTATTCACACAATAAAATATTCTACACGAAAATCTAATTTTTTTCTACTTTAACCACATATTTTTCAAAAATTCACTATTCAAAACAATGTTTTTTTCAAAAAAAAGAAAAAAGAACACCAAACAAGGGCTAAATGTGAGTTTATAGCAAGATCCTATGATTTACTTGATGTAGGATTTACATTTACCCTTGTCATCTATAAAAATATAGCTCATTTGAGAACGTTGATGGTTGATCTTTACTTCCAATTGCTCGTTTAAGCTTTTAAGCATACCGACTTGCTAACATGACTCATATTAAGATTCAAAGTTCCATCTTTAAAAGAGAAATGATATACCTTTTTATATTATTTATTTATTCATCTTTATTTTATGTAACTAACCTTAACAAAAATGGATGTAAAGTCATTTTGAAATGGATAAAATAAAACGATAACATACACTACCAAGTAGACATGGCGCTAATGGTAGTAATTTAAGAATAATAACTTGGTCCCGATCAAAAAAAAAAGAATAATAACTTGGTTGGATCATATTTTTTATTGACCAAAAAAGTTCATATTTGTAAGAGTGACGTAATTGATATGGTAAAATTTTTAAAGAATGAGTATGTCAAAATAAAGCACTCTACTACCCGTGAGTGAATTTTTTATTCTATTGTCGTGTACCTACTACAAGTTTCACACTTTTTTGGGCCACAAATCACTACACAACAATAAATACTCACGAGATTCATTTGCTTTTACAATAAAATAAATAAATCTAATTAATTTTTGTTTTGAGCTCCATTTTTTTGAAAATTTATTTTCCAATCACATATTTTTTGATAAAATAATCTTACTCGTAAATTGAAAAAAAAATTCTTAATTTTTAACCGCACATTCTCTAAAATTCACTATTCAAAAATATATTTTTTCTCTTAAAATAAAGTTCAAACAAGGGCTTAATAATCACATCCCGCTATCTCAATCTATGAACTCCTATTTTGTCATCTAAATGTGAAGAAGGGAACATACCCATAAATTTATCCCTACCTTTTTTCTCGACGTTTTATAGTTCTTTTTTTTTTTTTTTTAACGTAGGAACCCGCAGCCGCTACTCATGAGTGCGCACTGAGTAAACCTCGC
>CAIGRP010038775.1:0-26897 GCA_903798385.1 Fraxinus cuspidata
AATGAAACGTAGGGACGTTTTCCACAATAACAATGAAAGATGGGGACGTTATGCGCTAATTACCCCAAATATAATGACCAATTTGAAATTTTTTAAAAACAGCAGGGTTTCACTTGAAATTGATCAAAATGTCAAAGTCGTAAATTTCCCTAACCCATACAAGCTCCGGCTCCATTAAAATTGTATTTTGAAGAAAAATATATTTTAGAATAGTATTTTTTCTAAAAAATAAGTGATTGAAAAATAAGATTTTTTTTTTTGAATTTATGTATATATTATTTTATTAAATAATATTCGTACGTTGAGTGAAAAATAGCCCAAACACGAGCTAAATATTCCCACTCAAATGTCCTTCCTGAACAAAACTCTTCATTGATATTCCAAAACAGAGACCGCTAAAAAAGAGAGAAAAAAATGGCGGAAAGCACATCTGCTAAGAGATGGCTTCCTCTTGAAGCTAATCCCGATGTTATGAACCAGGTTTGATCCAATCTCCCATCGAATTTCCTTTTTGGTATATATAAATTTATTAACGATCTAAATGAAACGTAGGGACGTTTTCCACAATAATAATGAAAGGTGGGGACGTTATGCGCTAATTACCCCAAATATAATGACCAATTTGAAATTTTTTAAAAACAGCAGGGTTTCACTTGAAATTGATCAAAATGTGAAAGTCGTAAATTTCCCTAACCCATACAAGCTCCGGCTCCATTAAAATTGTATTTTGAAGAAAAATATATTTTAGAATAGTATTTTTTAAAAAAATAAGTGATTGAAAAATAAGATTTTTTTTTTAATTTACGTATAATATTATTTTAATATTCGTACGTTGAGTGAAAATAGCCCAAACACGAGCTAAATATTCCCACCCAAATGTCCTTCCTGAACAAAACTCTTCACTGATATTCCAAAACAGAGACCGCTAAAAACGAGAGAAAAAAATGGCGGAAAGCACATCTGCTAAGAAATGGCTTCCTCTTGAAGCTAATCCCGATGTTATGAACCAGGTTTGATCCAATCTCCCATCGAATTTCCTTTTTCGTATATATAAATTTATTAACGATCTGAGGACATGTCATTTGCAGTTTCTCTGGGGACTAGGCGTTCCACCGGATGAGGCAGAGTGCTTTGATGTTTATGGATTCGACGAAGAACTTCTAGAAATGGTTCCAAAGCCAGTGCTCGCCGTCCTTTTTCTCTATCCTATAACATCACAGGTGATTTGAAAAAAGAGTTGTTTGGCTGAGTTTAAAAGGTTTGGACTTATAACTAAATGCGTTAGTTCTAAAATATATAATCGTTTAATCGACTAAACTTAGAAATAAGTAAAAAAATAAATGACTTATTTTACTGAAAAATAGGAAAAGGACTAAGTTGTCTAAAATATGTTTGGAACTGAAAATAATTTTCTCTAAGCAGAGCCAAACATGCTCACGCAATGCAACTTTCTATTTCAGTCGATTCTTAATTTTGCATCGCTCAGGGGGGTTGCTTTCGGCACTACAATGTTTACAGTGTATTTGTATTGAAATGACGATTCTGGTTTTTTTACAGAGCGAAGAAGAGAGGAGAAAACAAGATAGTGAAATAAAGGTGAGTTTGGCTTTATTATTGTATTTAATGTTACCGTTTGGATGATACATTTCTATTTCTATTTTATAAATGCTCATAGGAAGATTTCGCGCTTGGAATCATGCGATTTGATGGGTTTTGGAGTTGATAGTAGGACTAGAAGCATGGATTTGTAAGATGGGATTAGTATATGGAGGATTTCACCGGAAATATCAAGTTATCAAAAATCCAGAGTAAATGATCTGGTTTGACCTATTTTTAATTTTAAATTGCGGAGATATTGTATTACTAATTTTCCTTATTTTTCTGAAAACACTGAGGTTGTGGTTGGCACACACTATTAGATCGCATAAAAATTTAGCATAATATTAGAGTAGACAGTAGTAGATGAATGGTATTACCACAAATTAATGTGGATTATATTATTTGATCTTTTAGTAAAAAAATGTCATTTTATAGTAGTTATCTTATATCCGATCTAAAACCATACGTGGTTGACAATTTTGACTAGAAAATATTATCTACCTTAATCCACCATAATACCATCCACCTACTATTATCCATTTTAGTTATATACTAAATTATTTATACGATCATGTACCAAACACAACCTAAGGGTGAAAAGAGTAACTAGTCTATTCCATTCTTTACTTGTATATCAAACATCACAAGTAGAATCCAAATGCATTTCCCCTCCTTTCATTTTCAAATCTTAATCTCAAATCCATTTCAAAATTGGTTCCAATTTTACCTCCAGTGGTGTTCTCCCCCATGCTCTATTCCTTAGCCTAAGTCTCAAAGGCGGGGAAGAAACTACCTGGGTCGATCTCTCTTTTCCTCCGTTTCAAGCTGGACTAAGCGAGCCATCGTCCATGAGTTTGATCTAAGATCAACAATCCCATCAGTGTAGTAAGCGTCAATAATCCACTTAGATCAGTCAAGGCATAGGATTACCCATCTTTAGCATAAGGCTTTTGGGAAGCTTGCTCCGAGTAAACTAAGCCCTTGTCAGGTAGAGATATTTTAAAAATATATTCGGTGAAAAATTGATTTTTTTTTTTTTTTGGAGAATGTGTGGTTAAAAATAGAAAATATTTTGGGAGTACACCCAAAATTATTTTATTGGGAAAATATATGATTGAAAATGAGTTCGAGGAAAAATGAGTTTTAAAAAATAGGGATCGAAAAAGGCCTAAATGTATTTTCAGATTTTGGATGAGGTTTGCATGCTCCTACATTTGAGAGACTTCAGTCTTTCAATGATGACCATATGACTTATTTTCTTGTCATCTGCCAAATCTAGGTTATGTACTTGATCTGATGTTCATTAATTATTTTCGATTATGATTTCATGATGTTTATATGTTCAACATTTAGCTCTTCATAAATGGTTTTTGCAACTTGTTCATAATCTTTTTCCACACGAATGTTTACTTCTAATTAAAAATAACATTACACCCAAAACTACAGTGAAAAAATACCATACATCAACTTTTGGCTTTCTTTTCACTGTACTCTCCTACAATGACTAGATTTCTACCTCAACCGTTTCTTTTTTATTTCTCGTTATTATGTTTGTGTTGTGTCATTGTGGCTCTATACTAATAGAATGTCAAATAGAATAAAATAAATTCAGTTGATCATAACAATGTATTTTTCCCAGCGTGTGCTTGCGGACACACTTGTGGTTGACTTTTTTGCTTGCTATGATTGTGCAATTCTGAGAATATATTTCAGCAATCAAGAAGCCAAATATTCTCCTGCTTATCACTGACGTTACAGGATTTGGGATCTCTCATAGTTTTGGAAACATCGGTTTCCTCAACTAAATTGACTTTCAATTTATTATTTTATCTCATCGGGTTATTCATAAATTTTTTAGTACCCTTGGTATGCATTTGATTACCCTTGGCGTGCATTGATAATAGAAAATGACTTATATGTCAATTATGTTAAAGCTAACTTGTAGTATATTATATGCGTATTTATGGTTATCTAGTAATTTTTCACATAACATGACTCAATAACTGTGGATCGGATTTCATTGGGTTGAACAGTTGGTCTTTCTTGACTTCATTTTATGAATTTAAATTGCAACTATTCAATATTCATGATAGTCGCCTACAGGAGCTTAGTGGAGGAGTTTACTTTATGAAGCAAACTGTAGGCAATGCCTGTGGAACCATTGGGCTTCTTCATGCTGTTGGTAATATCACTTCCGAGATAAAACTTGGTAAGTGTTTTGATACTTTAGATTAATTTTTTATTAAGTTGGGGGAATTCATGTAATGCTGAAGATGATTCCATCTCTTCAGTAGCTGCTTGCATGGAAAATTTTCCATTTGTTGTGATTTTGATATTAATAATGACTGATGGTAGGATTTTGTTTTATTGAGTGGAAAAGGGTCCAAAGGGGCTGAAGAAATGTTGAAAGAATTAGGCAATACAGAGATATAAACTTTTATATACAGAAAGGAAAAAAGATAGAAATGGAGCAGTAATAATCACTGAACTTGGTTTAAAAATGAGGTCGAAGAAGTTAAACAGGCCAGGGATAGGATTACATTTGTTAGGGTTGTTTCAGCTGAAGTTTAGATTCTACTTCTTTCATGCTTGCTTACCATTGCTGTTGTGTATCTTCGAATAATTTTGCAATTATTAACGTCCCTGTTGAATCTGTCACATCAAGGTTTTCATTCACACCTATTTGCTTACTGTTTTCAGTTGAAGGGTCGTTTCTAGACAGATTCTTCAAGTCCACTGCAAAAATGGGTCCTTCAGAGGTCAATTTTTCTCAAACCTTTACTGTAATCAGTGTTTGGTTTTAAGTCATATTGTTTGCTTTGGTGTCTTTCTAAATATCCCAGAATATAATCGTCTTGCAGCGTGCTGCATTCCTTGAAAATGACAGAGAAATGGAAGTTGCTCATTCAGTTGCAGCTACTGCTGGTGAAACAGAGGTTAGGTTTTAGAAACTTAGTTATTGACAGATTACTTGGTAATTTTGCGATTTATAGTAGCTGTAGTGATAGAACCCCTCTACAACTGTTGCTCTACTGTGGAAATCCCTTGTAGCTAGCTGCTGTTCTGATAACCTGGGAATTACTTGATTAGTAATTGATTAAGCCAACAATTGAAAATTGAAACAAGGGTTGTTGCACTGAAGGAAGAAATCTGAAATTGAACAGAACAAATTCCAGGCTATTTGAGAAGCCGGTCTCTCCTATTCACTAACTGAATATCAGTCAGTCCGAAAACATGCATTATGAGACCCCCCCTTATCCTATTTATAGGCATCCCCCACCCTGTAGCACTATTACTCCTCTGCCCTTAACTGACTGGATGAATATTCTGGGATGCTAGTTGACGTGGCTGCTGTGTGTTACCCCTTTTTTCCTCCTTGAATACATGAACCTTATTGGAGGTCTATCATGCTGTAGTCAAAAGGAAGTAATTTAGGTTTATTTTTTTTGTTTTGTTTTCTGAGATGATATTCCAAGCTTCTTTGTGAAAGATAAGCTGATTATCGCCTGTTCTTCAATGGAATAGGAGCATTATTCCATTGCAAATTCAATATGGTCAATAAGTTATGCATGTAATATAGTAACTATCAACTACAACTCTTACTGTTCAAGACTTACAGCTATTGGCTTCTTAATCTGGTTTTAAATTTTGAGAACCATCTCAAAGATTAGATTTATAATTTTTGCCATGAAAAATGTAGCATCTTTTAGCATCGAATTGAATTTCTTTTCCAAACGTAATTTTGTACCCTTGGCTCATGATGACTCAATTCTTCAATTCTTAAACTAGTGCAATGTATTTGCCAGGTTGATGCCTAGGATCTTATCTAACTAGTAATTTGTGGCATTTGGAGTTGAACAATCCTAAGACATCTGTTTTCTTCCATTGCTACTTTAATATAGTTTAGTCTCCGGTAGTAGTTGACAAATATAGGCATGAAACAAGATGAACGAGAAATTTAATTTATAAATATTTCTGCATGCCCACTCCTGATGTTGGAACCAAGACCTATGCAGCATGCCAATGGCTCATATCTCAGACTCCATGGCCTTATCCTAATGGGAGTATAGCTGCATAATAATTTATTTTTTCATCTCACGGTTTTTGTGTTCATCATTCCACCTAGAACTGATAGTAGCGTATAATAATCAATCATGTTAAATGATACCTCAATGTTTCAGTACAGCTCAAGGAGCTATTTGATCAGTCAAGTATAGTAAACTTGTTTTCAAAATTTGGCAATTTTTATGAGATTTCTTATCATTATTTTGTCATGGTCTTGTTATTCGATCAGTTTAGTTTTATCAAGTTTATTTTCAGTGAGTGGTAGGAAATTTGAAATCTCGTCTCTTTCTCTTTACAGGCTTCAGATAATGTAGACACGCACTTCATCTGCTTCACAAGTGTAGAAGGTAAATCTCTTGCTCTCTCCTCCCCTCCCAATGCAATTGCAGTGATTGTAATATATAATTATAGGGAATCTTAAATAGGAGTGGTTACTCCATTTGTTAATGTGAAGTAATATCTATTGTATGAGGAAAATGATGATATATAGATGAGCATTTGGGAGCTAATTTATCTGATAATGGCATCATGTTGCATGAGATAGATTGTGCAAGATTAGTGCTTTACTAATAGGTTATTGAGCTTGAATGTGTTTTTTGTATTAGACAACAGTAACAAGAAGCTAATTTTTCTTCTCATAGAATTGAGGACAACTGCTGCATGAATCATTTTTTCATTCCGTTTATCACTTGTGGAAGGATTAAATATTCTGGAACAGTCGCAATGTATTTTAATTATTCTATGTTTTCCTCTTTAAATGTTCTATTTTCAATTTTACAACTCTTGCTAATGAGACCTTAAGCTCTTCTCTTTCATTTAAGACATCTCCCTTAATTTATCCTCGATTGCCTCCATCTCCATTTGTTGGTTTATGGTGTCATTTCTAGTTTTATCTATTTTAGTATGACCACATTTATCTTAACATTCTCATTTGTGTTATGTTGATATAATGGAAGTTTTGTACCTTACCTGTCCAATTTATTGTGCATTCAATTTTCTGCTGTACTTTGAGGCTTTCAGAAGTTTTTCTTGAGCTTCATTTTGTGTTCACTCACTATTTTAGCTTTTCGGAAGTTTTTCTTGAGCTTCATTTTGATACTGTACTCCTACTTGACTGTCCATCTTACTCAGCGTGTGTTCTTTCCTATAATGCAAACTTGACTTCCTTTTAATTACTGTACAATTGACAGCAAAATGGGAGTCTGTATAGGACTTCTGTAAGAATTGAGGTATGTGCGTACTGGGGGGTGGGAAGTGGAACAGTGGAATGTGAATATCCAATAAAGCCTAGACTACCAGTCCAGATATGTTCTGTACAATCAGAAAATTATATAAAGGGGGCCAATTGCTGCCCACCATCTCCTGTCTCTGCTGCTGCATTGCCATGTTTGGCCCTTGTTTGAGCCCCATTTTTTCCATCAAAATGCATCATTGAACAGTGATTTGACCCATTTTAACCACAAGTTTCTTAATAAAATAATATTACTAGCAAATCCAAAACTTTTTCTTATTTTTTAACCACACATTCTAGCATAGACATGGATGGAAGACTTGCCAAACGTGCAACTTTGATCTTGATCTTTTCTAAGTGCCCGATGCTTGCCTATGCTCATCTGCTTCAGTTTGGCATAAATGAATCCACCTTTACATCAATTGTTTATCTCTTTATTTATAGCAAATTTACCATCAGGATAAATATATACCATAAACTTGTTATTTACAGGACAACTGTATGAGCTTGATGGAAGGAAGGCAGGGCCGATTTCACATGGCGCATGCTCTCCAAGCACCTTATTACTGGTAATTTTCTTCATCCGTAAGGGTTAGATGGGAGCGGGTTTTAAGTTTTTTTTTTTCTAAATTCTTTTGGGTCTTTTCTTTTAAATCTGGTTGTTAAAGAAAAATGGAAAATGGCTAGTGAAAGAACATTGATTAGTGCAACAAAAATGCTGCATCAAAATATACAAGTAAAATAATAACAATCTGATGTCATGGAATCTTAAGCATTAAACAAATTCAAGTAATTGACACTGAGCAGTGGACCATGCTTCTGATGGCTTGAGACATTTGTGATTTGTCTGGACGTCTTCCCTGGTATTTGAAACCTGCTCCTCCAATGGTTTAGGAAAAGTTTTTTTTACCTGTAAACAAGCTTCCTTTGGTTGTCTCACACTTGTTTTCCCAGACTTGTAGTTGACAACTATTTGTTAGTACTAAGAAGGACGGGTTAACAAGCGTCACGGAATTTTTAGCAAAATGTCATTTTGGTCACTAAAATTTATTTTGTTCCAAGTAGGTTTCTAAACTTAAAACTTTCTTCCAGTTGGATCACTTAAACATTTGTTACAATTGGATCATGACCGTTTGTGTGACTATTGCAAAAGCGTAATGCTGTCAAGTTGGCAAAAAGGCTTCCACATTACATTTTCCGTAAGTCAAACTAACATATATGGAAAGAGTGACCAAGTTATAATAAGGTTTAAGTTTGGTGGCCTACTTGAAGAAAATTAATAATGAACATGAAATTGACAAAAAATTGAAGAAGTATATTGTACAAGCATTTACAACATTGAGCCTTGAGGCTACTCATGCTACTCGGGAGTATTTCCCATTTGTTTGCGGTTCTTCCATGTAATGATAATTTTTGTAGCCGCTATTATGTCACTTGGATGTCTACAATTTTCTTACAGGATGCGGCCAAAGTTATTCAACAGATGATCCTGAAAAATCCCGAATCAATCAACTTCAATGTAATTTCTATCTCGAAGAAAATGGAAGCATTCGAATGATGTTCTTGACCACATTGTCTGGGTAGAAGCTGGACGTTTGTGTGCTCTTAACTGACTTTAGGACATTTCTACATTTCAGCTTCCTTGTCTTGGGCATAATTCATAGTCTAAAACATTCTGATGGGATCTGTTGCTTGAGATGGTATTTTTTTAATTTTTTTTAACCTACCCTTTGAGATGAATTTTACGTGGAGGCTACCGGTCCAAACATGACTAATTGACGAATTGTTAAATGCCTGTAACATACGAAACACAACATTAGAGTGCGAATTTCAGCTGATCACTCTTGCTGTTCTGAAAGTTAATGTAATAATTAATGGCAAAATAATTGTTGTATACAACCATTTACAAATTCTTTCACAGATTTGTGAGGTGGCAAAAAGAAAGTGAGGGAGTTTTATTATTTTTTAGTTGGTTGGTGAAATTTTGATTTAATCGTGTTTTGTCACATTGGATAAACAAATATATAAGTTGTGATGTACATGTAGCATAACTGTAATTAATTTTCTAAAAACGTATACAAGATATACTAGACAAAAAACACCTTTTTAAGTAATGTTTTGTTACAATGGGGAAGAAATATTTCTTACGTGATCATTATAACTGGATTCTCGATGCTTTGATATTTGTTTTATATTACCAATTATTGTAACGTTCTTGCTATCATGATGATTTGTTGTTTTCTTGATTGCCTTTTCAAGAATTATTACTTGATAATATACGTTCAAATTGCTCAACACCTAACCTAGCTTACCAAACATGTCGTAAGCATATTAGCCTTGGTAACTACACAATTGTAAATGAAAAGTTGAAATACAATGACAGCAATGTTCCCGCAATGAAATGTTGAAATACAACTCCTTATCGGGTAAGCTTTTTCTTTCTTTCCCTAAACAGCAGTCTAATGTTGCAATTAACCTATAGAAGAACACAAGGTTAATAAAGAAAAAGTGTAAAACAGGGGGGGGAAAGGGAAAAAATGCTGGCCTGTTTTGAACTTCTTTGCCTTCATTAGTCATCTTGCATTGGTCAGAGAACAAATTGAAGCTGGATATTACAAGGATTTCCATATTGTAAATCAAGAATGATCTACCAGCCATGACGAGTGAATGACGATAATCAGGATTACTGATTTCTGAGAAAGTGCAAATCAACAGGGAGATCACTTTGTGAATGATAACCTCCCCAGCTTATCTGGACACTTAACTCATAATTTCCCATCATCTCTTGTTGTTCCTGTATTTTCCTTGCAGACATTACAACACTAAGGCTACATTCATGTATTTCAATCAGTTGCAGTGTCAGAATTTCTCCAATACCTTCAGGAATTTCTCCGAGGCGGGTACATTCCTTTAGGACGAGACGCTGAAGTCTCGGAAAGTGGGATTCATCTGCATCCCAGTTGTATGGATCTGAATTCTCTATTAGCAAGAGCTTTAGTCGGAGAAACCCTCCCTCAACTGGTGACCACTTACCTCCGTCAAATGCAAAAGATCTGAGTTTAAGCACCTCAAGGTTGGGTAACATGCCAAGAATTTTCATATCGTCCCATGGAAAATAGCTCCCACTTAAGGTCAACTTCTTCAGGTTTGAGGGGAACACATTCTGCTCTGGAAGCCGATGCTTTCTTGGTCTGTAGAGAAAATTACATTTCAATGTTTCGAGATCATTTAAACAGACAAGATTACTTATGCATTCCGAGATCCACTCGGTACCAAAGTCAGTTTCAGTAGCATAAATTTCCAATTTCCTTAGCCGTGGCATCCCGGCATAAACTTCCTTAGAACAGCTGACAGGTCCTATCAATGTAGATAGTGTTTGCAGGTTATTTAAGCTGTTCTCAGTTCCCCAGCTATAAGGGAGTGGAAAATAGCATCCCCTTTTCAAGTGGATATGCCTCAGCTGTGACATGCTCCATATTTCTCTTGGCAAGTACTGGCCCTCCCAAATGTGATCAATAATCAAAGTTTGTAGGTTCTGAAGTTTGGATATTGATCCAGGAAGTTCAGAATTTGTGGAGAGTGCCAAATACCTCAAATGAACCAAGTCAACTACTTCAATGGGAAAATGATTAGAACGCAGAAGCATAATATCCAATACCACGAGCAATTTGAAGTCTACTTGAACCAAGAATTCCAGCAGAAAAATGTCTGGCAGAATTTTGTTGACGTCAAAGCACAAAAAAGAACGAGTGAGGGGTTGTGAACCCATTGAGTAGTAATAGTGGAGGATACTCGCATGGAGACTAATACGCCGGGGATATATTGATTCCATTTGAGGAATTGGAGCATAACGCTTTATTACCTGTAAAAAGTTTTGATTCAGGGATTCTCTCAAGCATACGTCGCGCAGAAGATCATGAATGTGACAAGTTTTGATTCTACCATTAGACCTTCTTTTTCCAACTAAAATCAGATTTCTGCCTACAAGATCCTCCAAGTAATCCTCTGCTGCCTCTTCCAGACGTTTCCCCCTTGCTGGCTGAATAAACCCTTCAGCTATCCACAACCATATGAGTCTTGATACTGGGATTTCATAGTCCTGCGGGAAAGCACCCATATAAAGGAAGCATGGTTTCAAAGGATTAGGCAAGTAATTGTAACTCAAGGCAAGAATATCCGTGCAGTGCTGTGGCTTTTCAGCAACAAGAGATACTACAGTCTCTGCAATTCTCTTCCAGCAGTCCAGTGTTCTGCTCACATTGTTCAGGATCCCTGCAACTACAACAATAGCTAGTGGTAGCCCTTGACATCTTTCTGCAATTCGCTTGCCCATTTCGACCAATTCAGGAGGGCAGCTTTCTTTGGCAAACAACTTACTCTCCAAAAGCTCCCAACTTTCAGCAGCTTGCAGGAAATGCATGCAATGAGCAGAACTCTTAGAACTGATATAAACAGCTACCTCAGTGTGCCGACTAGTTAATAGTATTCGGCTTCCAATCACATCATCTGGTAAAAAGTGTTTAAGGAAATCCCAGGCCTTGACATCCCACAAATCATCCAAAACAATCAGATATCTCATACCTTTCAAAGTTTTGTACAGTTGTTCGCCTAATTCTTCATTTGTCTTTTTGCAAATTTCATCTGTGATATTGGTGAAACATCTTAAAATTCCCAACAACATTTCTCTCATTCGATATGATAGAGATATATTATATCCTTGAGATCCAGTGATCCATGCACGAACATAAAAGTGATGAATGATAATCGGATCATTGTGAATTCTTCCAGCAAGAGTCGTCTTACCTATGCCACCCATGCCTATGATTGGAATAACTTTGAGATGGGATGGAAATCCTGTAAGTCGATGAAGCAATGCTTTGATGTCATTATCAATGCCCACAAGCCTGTCCTCTGCATTTAGAGAACTTGGTGACAAGTCTTGATCTGAAGGATTTTCATGGGACAAAACTTCTGTATCACAGATCTGTTTATCAAAAAATCTCAAGGCTTCTAGCTTGATCGACTTGATCTCTTTAATTATCTGTGAAAAGTTTTGATGGGCGATCAAGGAAATCCGACTATACTTGATCTTTCTTTCCGGAATATCAGCGTTACGGATATAGCTGATATACACGTGAGAATCAATGAAATCTGCGGCACGGTAAGCTGCATCACTTATCCGTTTCTCCAAAATTTTCACATCATGATCATACATTTTCTCTGGGGAATCCTTGAGGGATACTTGCAATAAGCTAACTTCCTTGTAAAGAGATTCAATCTGTTCTTTCTTTAGACCAATGGGATGTGCCTGGGAATGTAAGAGTTCTTCTAGATCCCGCATCAGTAAAACTACGGCTGCATAAGCCATATCTTCTCCGATTAAATTCTACGATCCCGGGCTAATTGATTCTGCACAATCCAGTTTCTTTCACACAGATTTGACTGACCAGCTTTTCCTTTCAAAACAAGCCAGAGATAAGAGATCTTGAGAGTCGCATCAGTAGAAGTTTTGATTGAAAGAGTTGCTATCAATAACAGTAATGCCGGAGTTTAACAAAGAAAGCGATAACCCACCAACCAAATATTTAACAAATTAAACGTTAATACACCAACCCAAAGAGTGGATATGTCCTGGAATTCTGATTAAGACGTAGAGATTATCCAGAATTCTAGAATTTTATGGGAAATTAGCACTTTCGTCCCCAACTTATACAAAAGATTATTAATCTATCCTCAACCTTTTTATCACCGGACATTCCAACAACTTTGACTTAATTGTAAGCCGAGGAAACGGTGGTAGATGGCCAATTGATCCGACCACTATTCCACAATGGCTTTTGACCAAATTTAAGTAAAAGTAAGAGAAAAAAATTTTAAAAAATTAAAATACATGTTTTACCTCCATTTTGAACGTTGAGAATTTGAAAATCTTATCATTTCTAGTTCTTCAATATTTATTCATCTTCTCCATCTCCATCGCTATTCTTCAAGATTTTTTCAATACATCTCCATCTCCATATTATTTGGTTATTTTCGATTTTTTATTATAATATTGATGGATAATATTTTTTAGTTTTAATATTCAAATATTTAATCAAAAAAATCTTTTATTATGTTGAAGAAATCACAGCAGATTTATTTTATGTTAACGAGGTCTGGGGGGTCTAGATGGTCTGGGACAAGGGCTCGGGTGGTCCTGGTGGTTCATGGGTCCGGGTCTAGCTTGTCCAAGGTTCGGGGGGAGAAACCCCGTTTTCTAATTTTGAAATGAAGGATATGTTTGTTTTTTAATATTAAAAAGACCACTGTACTGAATAATTAGTAAGTTAAGACTATGTGTTGAATAGGGTGTCTGACGTAGCCATTTCAAAAATGCGGCCATTGTAAGCCCTTGTGTAACAACCATTAAAATAAAATTCTTTCTTACTCAAATTCATTTTCAACCAAACATTTCCAAAATAAAATATTATGCACGTAAATTTAATTTAATTTTTTTTACTTTTTAATCATCAATCATGTTATATGTACATTATTCTTTACATCATTTTATACACTTTACCACGTGACAACACGTCATTAGATAGTTTAAAAAATAAACAAATTTTCCTCCAATCTTTTTTCAACAACACATTTAATGTCAAAAATAATGTATACTTAGGGTGAACATCTAACATTTTTATTTAATCATACATTCTTCAAAAAGTCACTATTTCAAAACTCATTTTTCCCAAAAAATTCTATCCCATTTTTTTTAAATGAGTTTTGTAATAGCAAATTTTGAAGAATGTGATTAAATTATTTTTTTTAAAAAAAAATTTAGGTTTACGTATAAAATATTTTATTGTGAATGTGTAATTAAAAATGAGCTTAAAAAAATGAATTTCTAAATAATGGGGATCAAATATGGGCTCATTTTAATGATTAAAAAAAATTTAAGTTTACGTGTAAAATATTTTATTATGAATGTGTAATTAAAAATGAGCTTAAAAATGAATTTCTAGATAATGGGGATCCAATATGGGCTCATTTTAATGATTGTCAAACATGGAAAATTTTTGTCGGCACCTAAGCCCTTGTTTGAGTTCGATTTTTCTTCAAAATGCATTTTTAAATTGTGTTTTGTTGAAAATTATGTGGTTAAAATAAGAAAAAAATTCGATTTATGTGCAATATAATATTATAAGAAAATGTGCGGTTGAAAATTAGCTTTTAAAAAATAGACAAGTGTATGTTTGTCTGGTAGCCATTTTCAGCAAATTTTTAGAAAAAGAAATTATCGTTAAAGAATATTTGTGGATCCCACCTAGGAAGGGGGGAGTCAAAAAATGACGGCTGACTT
Organism: Fraxinus cuspidata; assembly: GCA_903798385.1. Lineage (NCBI taxonomy): Eukaryota > Viridiplantae > Streptophyta > Magnoliopsida > Lamiales > Oleaceae > Fraxinus > Fraxinus cuspidata. Next base: position 14,235 of record CAIGRP010038775.1, read on the forward strand.
TTGGTCTGAAAATGGCTAACAAACTAAGCAAATAAAGAGAAAATTGTAAACGAAGTCCCCAATCTTGTAAAAGTTATAAATAAGTCTTTTTCCCCAAAAATCCCACTAAAACCTGCCCCCCTACTACCCACTGGCAATCGCTATTTTCCTTGGACCATCTTCAATATAATTTTTATTTTTAAAAAAACATATTTTGTAATTTACAGTGTGAATTCTTTTGAATACTCCAACGAATTATTTATTTTTAACACTTAATTTTATTACACTCAAAAAATATTTATTATTTTTTTATCTATTATCTTTACTTATTTTCCTCTAAATTATTATATTATTTTTTTCTATTGAAAATTGAAACACTTTTAATGCATTTAATTAAAATGTTAACTTGAAGATTTTGACAAATTAATTTTCGGAGGGGCTTATATGACACCATTTCTCCATTGCCGACTTTGGACGACGGCAATCTGAAGGAGAAAATGAAAAAAAAAAAAACATTTTTTACTCTGTCTGATTTTCTATGCAGCGAATTCAAAATCAAATGGAATGAATAAAGGGTGGAGTAGATTAATAGAAAATGTACTCAAAGTGTCTTATGTATTTCAATTATCAAATGATTAAATCAGGAATGAATTCAACAGTGAATTTTCGATGTTTGCAAAGGAAATAAATCATATTACCTAAAATTCTTCCTTCGAAATTTGAAAGACTTTTCATCATTCCCACTCAAATACCAAGCTAATGCGAATTATCTAATTGGTAGTCTAGACCTGAAGTTATTATTGCCCTAAAGTTTTTTTAAATTATAAAATTTTCTTTGAGATAAAATTAAAGTTTTTAAATTATTTGCCATTAATTATTTATATATTTTTAGATTATTTTGTTGAATAGTAAATTCATTTTAATTAAAATTAGCACTATAATGTTATTTTAAAAATATTTTTAATAAAATGTACGTCTGTTTGAGCCTTATTTTTGGCTAAGAATCAATTTTGGAATAGTAGAGAGACAGAGAATGTGTGGTTAAAAATAATAAAAAAGTTTTAGATTTGCATATATATTATTTTATTGAAGAATATATGGTTGAAAAGAAGAGAGAGAAATATATTTTAAAAGTAATATGGTATAAATGATTGAACTCAAGTGGTTAGGTACTACTCATTTTACTTTAAGGTCCAAATTTCAAGTCTTTTGAACACAAAATATTTAAGGAAAAACTTTCTAACAACTCAGTCAAACCAATCAATCGGGCAGATTTAACAAGGGCTCGGGTCGTCGATTTTCTGGCCCGATCCAGAGGTCCGAGCCAGGTTTTATAACTATGTGCCCTAAGCTAAGAATTGCATTTAGAAGATGAGATGTCAAAATCATGGATATCCGTGAAGTTACAAAACTTGGTTTATGGGGCAGCACAATGGATGACAATGGTGCTGTTGCACGAATGATATACTGCAATAATATTGGATTATTTGTGAAGAGGAAGAGTGCAAAAAGAGAGAGTTTAAATAATTTAGGTCACAAAAAATGGTCTTGCGAGGCAAAATTGATAGTGAGATAGTTGCCGTAGGATGACTAGACAATATGATGAGATCATCAATCGCAAGTGAACTTCAAAAGAATGTGGGGATCAAAGGAACCATCATGTTGGGCTTTAGTCCATTAACTCCTGTGTATCTAGGGCACAATTCTCTCCCACGAGATCGATCCCTCCAATAATAGGGCGACACATGTCCACTTAATGCAATAAGTCTCCATCAATTTACCAAACTAGAGTTCATACGTAAAGCTTTTCATACATTGAAGTGAGATGTGGAGATATATTTTCAAATTTAGCATAAAGATAAAAGGGTACATTGAAAATGTATATTTGTTTCGTGAGATAATTTTAGTAATTTTTAAAGGATTCCGGTCAGTGTAATAGTAAAAAAAATATTAATAATAACAATAAATCAAGAACGTCAATGTAATTTGATTTTTTTTTTTTTTTTTTATAGAAAGTCGATCTATACTTAACAAAATATGTTATTTGTTAACACTCTTTTGCATCAAGTTTAGAATTATTATTTATAAAATAGTAAATAGTACAAGTACTCATTATACATTTACATGTTAAGTAAATCTCTCATATTTTTTACACTAATTATCAATTTCTCTTTTTTCTACTCTATAATAAATTTAGCAGATAACTATACCTTGCAAAGTTGCATTTGTTACTTTGCCCATATTTGTAGATTCTTTAAAATTCATTTTCAATACTTGTAATTCCAATAAAATAATTTTGTACATGAATTCATAACTTTTTCAAGCTTTTAACTACACATTTTCCAAAATATTATTTTTTACAAAATTTTCTTTAAAAAAAAAAATACATATTACGCATGCTCTTTAAGTCCGATTTTCATAGGGAGCGTAGTCATTTTGGCTATTTGTTGAACATCTACCCTTCAAAATAATATTTCTTATACCACTTTTTTTATTTAAACTTTTAAATTGAGAACATGTTTTACTGTACTTAAGTTAATTTTCTAAGACGTAAACTTGGGAAATTTTAGTTATTATTACTAAAATCATAACTTTAAGTAATATTATATTAACCTAAAACTCTCTACTTGTCATTAATCTAAGTATAGGGACCAAGTTGCTCAATAACCATAGTTTAAGGATCAATAATATAGAGACTAAGGTTCAGGGACGATTTACACGTCAACTATAATTTAGGGATCATATCGCATGTTGGTGAAAGTTTTGGGGTCAAGTGTCACATCTGTACATAGTTGAGGGACAACTACCATAATTAAAAGAATCAATTAAGGAAACTTTCTTTTTTATTAATTATGGAAACTTTCCTTTTTATTAATTATGGAAACTTTCCTTATGGAAACTTTCGTTTTTATCAATTACGGAAACTTTCATTTTATTTAATTATACCAAAAATCAAAAAGTTAATTAAAAAGGATTAATTAAGGAAAATTTTCCTTTTATGAAAATGGTAATACACCCACACAAACATTCTTTTTCAAAAAACACAATTCTCTTACGTGCTAATATAATTATCAGATTCAAGATAAGTGAAATATATATATTTCATTGTTTAAAGTTACAAAAGTCAATATTATTGAGTTCAGTAGCGCTACACATGAAATTAGAATCATGAACTTGATGATTCGGCCTTTCTTGAGAAAGATATCTGAAGATTACTTAACGAGATTGAGGCCTCGAGAGCCTCCTGGAGTTGTAATTCTTCGGCATACAAGTCATCTGATACATGGACATTCTCGTTTTCATTCCCTGATGAAAATTCCATCGGTAGATTATGATACTGTTTTTAGAAAAGATATTTCTTTGGCCTTTCTTGATCCTGTTATGTGATTTCAAGAATCTATGTTTCCTGGAAATTACCTTGAAAAATACTTGGCCCAGTTTAACCTGCTACTTTACATAAATGGCATTTTTTAATCAATAGTTTATACATATAAAGGAGACGAAGACTGAGAGGAAGACGAAGACGAAGAAGATTCTCTAATAATGGACAAGGTCAATATACAAATATCATAAAAGTATATCCCAATGATCCTAAGAGTCATTTCCTTCATACTACTTTACATTTTTATATAAGAATGGTGAAATGCAGGGGGAAAAGTTACACGAAAAATAAATTAAGATACTTTATAAAAAAAAAAAAAAACCTTTAAATCTATATTTATAAAATAAAATTCACCAATATGTTAAGAGTTCTGAAATGGTGTTTTTTTTTTAAGTCAATATTTTATACCTAAGAAAAAGATCGAGAGGATTTTCTAATTTTTTTAATGAATTATTTGTTGATTTTAAATACAATTATCTCAACTTCTTTTGAATCTTAATTATGGAAACTTTCCTTATGGAAACTTTCGTTTTTATACTTATGGAAACTTTCGTTTTTATCAATTATGGAAAGTTTCATTTTTATCAATTACGGAAACTTTCCTTTTATTTAATTATACCAAAAATCAAAAAGTTAATTAAAAAGGATTAATTAAGGACAATTTTCCTTTTATGAAAATGGTAACACACACACATTCTTTTTCGGAAAACACAATTCTCTTACGTGCTAATACAATTATCAGATTCAAGGTAAGTGAAATATAGGTATTTCGTTGTTTAAAGTTACAAAAGTCAATACTATAATCATGTTATGAAATTATTGAGTTCAGTAGCGCTACACATGAAATTAGAACCACGAAGTTCGATTCTTATAATTTCATATCTTATCAAGTATGTTCACGAATCTCATGGATTTCTGTTTTTCATGTTACGTTATTTCACTTATTGAGATTATCATCTCACGTGAAACATGAATTTTTTTTATATGTAATAATTAATCAGTGATTCAAGACGGATGAAGATTTGGCGAGCACGTAACGGTGGTTAAATAATTTAAATAATGTTATGGATTTAAGGATGTGATTGGATTTAATGATATTTTTAATAATCACATCATTTTAGTTTTTGAAGGTTTTAAGTTTAAATATTTTGTTCTTAATTTTTTCTTTCCTTTGAAAACTTTTATATTTTTAATAAAGTGTTTTAAATTCAAGGATCGATTCGTTTCAAATGGTATCAGGGTTTACGTTTCTGTAGAAAAAAAATCTGAAATTTTTTATCGTGAACAGTGACTGCGATTCACAGTGAAGCGTGCAAAAATTTTTTTTAAGAAAAGGGGGTGGTATTATTTTTTTTTTTTTTAAGGTCATCATCACGCGATGTTATGTTCTAATTTTCTGTATCTCAACTCAGGTAGGAATATATGTGATATTGTTTAAATTATATTATGTTATTTATGAAATCACGATTACCTAACATGCAATTTTATGAAAATTCTATGTAAATGCATGATTATGTGTACGTAAATGAATATACATGAAATTATGTATAAATTGATTGATGATTGATTATTTTATTGATTTGTACATAATAACAAATACGTGCTTAATTATAGAAAATCCCTACCTATAATGGAAAGTGTAAGTTTGTGAAGACTGAAGAAATTCCTAGTTTTAGAAATAGAAGAGTACACAATTAAGAAATTTTATAAATTTGGAAATTCCTATTTTAGAGACTATTAACAAACTGCAATTTTGGATGCCTCAAACACGAACATTAATGAGTTAGAAATCTACACATTGAGGATCCACATTTAAGAAAAATCATAGTTCAGGAACTACATTTAGACACTATATATCTGGCTTAGTGTACATCGATTTACGTAAGAAAGTTAATTAATATAAATTTACTTTCTTAGATGGTCAATGGACGGTCGCTGCTAGGGACCAAGCTCGAAGACGTGAGATGTTTCTCAGATTGCATATGACATATGTGAGGAACCCCAACCACAATCTGTTGGAACATTTAGATGCCATAGAAAGGATCGTCAGGGAACCGAAAATAACGGACACGAGTTTCATAGGGATGAGATCGTTTATCATCTATATAGAACGCTTAGTCCTTACTGGAGACGGTTTGTTGAAAGGCTTGAGGAAATTTTCAAATCCAAAAACTGCCCTTGCCGTGTTGATTGCGTGCTTGAGGAATCGATGAATTATTAACACTCAAGATAGTAGGAATATCGAAAGACCTTTAGGATATGAGCCTGATCGTCGCCGTCAACAGAGCCCACCTATTGTTGGAAATTTCCCTAGTGTACCAGTAGTTGACAAAATGGGTAATATTATCGGAGAAGTGATAGAGGAAGAGGAAGAAGAAGAAGACACTGAGGATAGTCCTGAGTACCACCCCACATCATATTTTGGGTAAAATCCTGGACACAACCCTAAGGAGAGTCCAGAGGCAGGCCGAGATGAGGGAGCAGTGGGAATTTTTAGATGATAGGAAATTATATATGATTGTCATGTTTGAACTAAATTTTATTTAACTAAGTGGATGTATTGGATACCACGAAATCTATTTAATTTATGCAAGTTTTTGAGATTGAATGAAATAAATTTTCTATTTTTCTTATTCTTGGTCTAGTAGTTAAGTGATTTTACGTTTGTATTTTATCAAGGTTATGGAAACTCGCTCTAGAAACACGAACAATATGAACGGTCAACCCCAGACCGGAGCAACTGAAACGAACAATGACAACAATCACAACCAGAATGACTGATTCATACAGTTTTTTGAAGCAATACACAACATGGTCCCACCCGTCCCACCACCTGTTGCACCACCAAATATAGAGAGGAGTGTGGCTACAATAGTGAACAATATCGTAAGCTATAACCTCCTAGTTTTGAAGGAGGTACAAATCCACTAGTGGCGGAAGAGTGGATAAGCAAGCAAGAATGGATATTTGAACTTGTTGAGTGCTCCAAAACTTGAAAGATAATCTATGCAACTTTTATGCCTGAAAAATGAGCAAGACACTGGTGGGAAATGACCAATAGGGCCAGAGTAGCTAGACAAGGCTGGACGTTGAATGAATTTAAGGAATTATTCCTACAAAAATACTTTTCCACCAACATCCAAAACCAAAAAGAAGCGGAATTCCTGGTGTTCAGATGGGAAAACTTGACACTAGCAGATTATGAGAGGAAGTTTGAGGAACTATCTCGCTGCACCCTGCAATTGGTTAATACAGAGGAAAAGAAAGTGAGATGCTTGAACAAGGTCTACGTGATGATCTCCGACAATCAGTGGTTACCTTTGAATTGGATACATACCAAGAAGTACTGGCAAAAGTACAGTTGGCCAACTTCAGGAAAAGTGCCAACACTACCAATAAACCTCAGCAGCATGTACTGCCAGATAAGTGTAAATGGAAGGATCACAAAGATAAAGGGAATCAAAATTTTGCAAAGAAAGAGAAATGAGGGCCAGCTTCGAGCAAATATTCGGAGAATCCAATTTGTAACAAGTGTCGAAGCGTCACGCTGGGAAATGCCTCATGGGAACTAATGTATGCTTCTATTGTGGAGAGGCAGATCACTTTACAAAGTTTTATCCTAAGAATCAGAAGTCGAGGCAATCACCACAACAGCAGAAACCCTGGCAAGCCAGGGTCTATACCCTTACTGAACGTGAGAAGGGTGACGGCCAAAATGTTTTGGCAGGTAACATTCTCATATCTGGTACTCCTGCATATGTTTTGATAGATTCTGGTACCACCCACTCTTTTATATTGTCGAAATTGATGAGCACAATAGAGGTAAGTAGTGAAGTTGCCAATACACCATTAGAGGTTGTCATCCCTTCAGGGGATATACTTAACACGAGTTACGTAATAAAGACACTAGGAGTAGAAATTGATGGTAAGATCTTGGACATGAACTTGTATGTCTTGAACATGCGTAAGTTCAATATAATCTTGGGAATTGAATGGGTTTCAAAGAACCATGCTACAATTCTATGCTTTGAGAGGGAAATAATTTTTAGATGGCCGGAGGAGTAGAACTTCGCCTTTCAGTGAACAAAAAAATACCCATACCCAAAGTCATTTCTACCTTAAAAACCCGAAAACTTAAAATCAGATGGGTGCATAAGGTTCTTGATGTCAGTGCTGGCCAAAGAAAATAAAGCATTGACAATCGAAGACGTTAAAGTAGTACGAGAATTTTTGGAAATATTTCCCGATGACTTACCTATAATGCCTAAAATTAAGTCCACAATTGATTTGACTCCTGGTTTTGCTCCTATTTCTAAAGCTCCCTACAGAATGGAACCAAAGGAATTGTAGGAATTGAAAACACAAATCGATGAATTACTGGAGAAGGGCTTTATAAGACCCAGTGTGTCGCCTTGGGAGGCGACGATGTTGTTCGTTAAGAAGAAAGATGGATCTATGAGGATGTCCATCAACTACCGAGAATTGAATAGGATCACCATCAAGAATAAGTATCTACTTCCTAGAATTGAGGATCTGTTTGATCAATTACGAGGTGTGACAGTAATCTCAAAGATCAATCTAAGGTAGGGATATCATCAGTTGAGGATAAAAGCTAGTGATATCTCTAAGTCTGCGTTTAGAACTTGGTATGGTCATTACGAGTTCTTAGTTATGCCTTTTGGCCCGACTAATGCTCCAGGAGTATTCATGGACTTGATGAATCGTATGTTTCAAGAATACCTAGATCTATTTGTCATCGTGTTCATCGATGATATACCGATGTACTCGAAGACTAAAAGGGAGCATTAAGAACATTTGAGAATTGTGTTACAAATTCTAAAGAAGGCGAAACTTTACGCCAAATTTATAAAGTGCAAATTTTGGTTAGAACGAGTTGTGTTTCTTGGACACGTGGTCATAGCTCAGGGAATTGAAGTGGACCTAAGTAAAGTAGAAGCGGTGTTAAATTGGTCAAGACCAACCAATGTGGGAGAAGTTCGTAGCTTTCTAGGTTTAGCAGGATACTACAGAAGATTTATATAATGTTTTCTAAAATATTGAGACCCTTGACTTAGTTGACGCGTAAGGGTGCGAAATTCGAATGGACTGAGAAATGCGAACGTAGTTTAGAAGAATTGAAGAAGGGGCTAATTAATGCACAAGTGTTGACTATACCTGAAGGATCAGAAGGTTTCGTAATATACAGTAATGCATCCAAGCAATGCTTAGGTTGTGTTTTGAAGCAACAAGGCAAGGTAGTCGCCTATACATCTAGACAACTGAAACCTTATGAAAAGAACTACCCCGCACATGACTTAGAACTTGCAGCAATTGTACACGCTTTGAAAATTTGGAGACATTACCTGTAAGGGGTAAATGAGACATTTATACAGATAATAAAAGCCTTAAATACATTTTCACTCAAAAGAAGTTGAACATGAGGCAGAGGAGGTGGCTTGAATTGGTAAAAGAATATGATTGTGAAATCTATTACCATCGAGGCGAGGCGAACGTAGTGGCAGACGCTTTTAGTAGAAAAACCACGGGCAAGTTGGCAATATTAACAGCTCAAGAACCTCTATATAAGGAATTTAAGAGATTAAGTCGCGAAATAGTCACAACTCCATCGGTTGCTGTTGCAAGAATGACAGCACTCTCGATTCGATCGACACTCCGTGATAGAATTAAGGACCACCAGAAGGGCAATCAGTTATTCGAATTTATTAAAGCCAAGATTGATACAGAAAAATAGAAAGGATTTACCGTAACCGAGGACAAAACGTTGTATTATCAAAGATGTTTATGTAAACTAGACGAAAAGACCTAGAATTTGCAGTTGGTGATCGTGTATTTTTGAAAGTCACTCCAATGAAAGGTATCTTGCATTTCGGTAAGAAATGAATCTTCGACCGAGGTACATTGGACCCTTCGAGATACTCAAATGAGTTGGAAATGTGGCATATCAACTAGCTTTGCCACTGGAGCTTTCTACAGTGCATGATGTCTTTTGTGTATCTACACTCAATAAATATGTCCCAAACCCGAGTCATGTAGTAAAGCTTGAATCATTGAAGATCTAGCGGAATTTGAGCTACGAAGAAATCCCGTTTTACATTATAGCTTAGAGGGTACAAAAACGTCGCAACAAGGAAATATTACTGGTCAAGGTATTATGACAACATCTTTCAATCGAAGAATCAACTTGGGAACGCGAGGATGAAATGCGAACCAAATATCTCCAATTTTTTGATGAGGACAACTAAGATAATTTTCGAGGGCAAAATATATATTTTTTAAAATGGATAAATTATAATAACTTAAAGTTCTCTACGTGTCATTAACCTAAGTATAAGGACCAAGTTGCTCGATAACCATAGTTTAAGGACCAATTTATATAGAGACTAAGGTTCAGGGACAATTTACACATCAACTATAATTTATGGATCATATCGCACGACTGTGAAAGTTTAGGGGCCAAGTTTCACATTCGTCCATAGTTGAGGGACAACTACCATAATTAAAAGAATCAATTAAGAAAACTTTCTTTTTTTATTAATTATGGAAACTTTCGTTTTTATTAATTATGGAATGTTTCCTTTTTATCAATTATGGAAACTTTCCTTTTATCAATTATGGAAATATATATGTGTGTGTATATATATATATATATACACCCACAAACGCACACGAACATTCTTTTTCAGAAAACACCAATTCTCCTATATGCTAATACAATTATCAGATTCAAGGTAAGTGAAATATACGTATTTCATTGTTTAAAGTTACAAAAGTTAATATTATGATCATATTATGAAATCATGGAGTTTGGTAGTGCTACGCACGAAATTAGAATGACGAAGTTCAATTCTTATAATTTCGTGTCTCATCAATTATGTTCACGAATCTCATGAATTTCTGTTTTTTATGTTACGTTATTTCACTTATTGAGATTATCATCTCACAAGAAATATGAATATTTTTATAAGTAATAATTAATCAGTGATTCGAGACGGATGAAAATTGGGCGAGCACGCAATGGTGGTTAATAATTTAAGTAATGTTATGGATTTAAGCATGTGATTGGATTTAATGATATATTTAATAATCACATCATTTTAGTTTTGAAGGTTTTAAGTTTAAATATTTTGTTCTTAATTTTCTCTTTCATTTGAAAACTTTTATGTTTTTAATAAAGTGTTTTAAGTTCAAGAATCGATTCGTTTCAATTATATTTGTTAAAACAAGTAATCTAAAGATAAGTTTGTCTTTAATCGGAAAAATTACATTATTGTAAGCATGGGGAGTAAATTCAATTTTATTACTGGTGCAAAAAATATATTTTATATTTTTACTTGTACAGAAATATATATTTACCTAATTGGACTGATTTAATTGGCCAAATAATTAAAAGAAAGAAAGAAAGATTGTTTTAACAATTTAAAACTTTCCTTAATTTAATTATTAATCATATCAAACTATTTTATATTATTCTCACCGTGCAAAACTTTCATATTTTAGGTAAGACACGTTCATACCTTGTAAGAGTCTTTACATAAGTAAGGAAAATCATTAAGCGACGAGCAGATGCTTTAAGAAAAATATGTCTATGTTCGGCGAACCCGTAGAAGCAAGTTTTGAAGTCGTGTGACCTTTTTCCAGTGAGTTATGTCCTGCTCATGTTCCAGTAAAGAATCTCAAAGCAAAACTGTATTCTTCAATCGTAATTAAAGAGAACACACCTACGCGTGAATGATATAATCCTACTCAAAGATCAGCCTACTTGGTGTGAGTTAAGATCGGTGAATCTTAATTCAAGTAATGGTTGCGGCCGAATACAATAGAGAAATAACGATAAAGTCAAGACTGGAGAGTTTGATTCCAATTCTCCAACAAGTCAAAAGAAGAAAGAAAACGAGGGAGTTGTTCTTTATTTGCTTTTAATTTCCTTTTTGTTAATTTTGTGAAATTACAAAATCGAAAATAGTATATTTTTAATTCATTGATAGTGGATTATTTTACTCGTGGCATGAGAGCTCGTGAATATCCCCCTTGGGGTTTACCACATTATATCAGGTGTTCATTTTTATTTAATTTCGCAGTAGATTATGTCTTGTAAACATAAATCTTTTTGTTGTCCTAGACAAAACTATGTGTAATATTGTTTGTAGGAAATTCTGACCGATTGACGTATTCTGACTGAAACGAATAATTGAGACAAATAATTAATTATCTAGGTTTTAATATTTACACTAAGAGGATGAAGAACGACTAGGTGACGACAATGATGATTTTTTAGTAATCTTGACTAGCTCGGGCTCACCAGAATTATCGTATGAGGAAAATTCAGCAATGCAAATTAGCCATGTAAGCAATACGCTGCCCGATCGTACTCTAAAGCAACATCCTCCGTTGTCCAATACGTCATTAGCCACACATGGCGCCATGTTGGGTTTATTAATTTGTCATGTGGGTCTAGATACGTAATTAATTGTGTAGAAGACTATCTTAAAGTTGAGCCCAATTATAGTAATCTAATAAAGAATTAAATTGTTTAGCTTATGACATCTAAATAAAGTGTGAGTCGGATTATATGTGTAAAGACAAGATCTATTAAGGTTGTATTTGACGATGAACCAAGTATATATGAAACTATAAATAGGGTTATGGTCCCGAATTCATATACAACTTTTCATTCTTTGTATCATCCCATTAACATAAGAATATAAAAGAAATCATATTAAAGATGAAGATCCAAAACCCACAATCAAGAAGAAGGGTTGGAGAAATTTAATCGAAAAACGAGACAATCAAGATTATGGAGTAAGAAACTAAATCAAGATCAAGATCCAAGAACCAAAAGAGCCAATAATCAAAATTCAAGATCATGAATCAAGATCCAGTAATAAAAAATTATTCCCAAAGAATTAAAGTATGTTTCGCACTATTAATTTTCTTGATGATTTGACATGGTGGATCTCAAGAATTAAGTAATTACCTTTTTCACTTTTATAAAGTTTAAAGTTTCATAAAAATTCAACACATTATTCTTTGTATGATCTCTTATCTCCCGCCGCAAACTTCCCCCACGGCCACTGCCGAACCCCTCTGTAGTGCTTCCCCCGGGTGGAGCCGCCACCGGCTCAATATCCACTTCCACGGCGCTTTCTGTTAGTATCTAATCTAGTTGCAATACAGTAAAGTGTAGAAATAAAACTTATCGACCGATCGAGTCTCGTGACCCCACGATATCCTAAAGCGAAATTGCTCGTCGATAACTGCTGCGACCTCTGTGGACAATCACT
>CAIGRP010038779.1:0-30380 GCA_903798385.1 Fraxinus cuspidata
ACAACTCTTTGTGATTAACAAATCATCAAGACTTGAAACTACGAATTCTATTATTTAGTTTATTAGAATATAATTTCAGTTAAATAATAGATATTTCCATAAATATGCATCGAATAATTTATATATTAAAAGTGTTTATGCTCCAAAGTTGATTGGATTTAGGGCAAAACACTTACACTGGTAACGTGTGTTTTCCAAGGCTCGAGAAACTTCAACTCATCTCTGTTAGTTATGATAATGATGAATCATTTACAGAGTTGATTTCTGCTTGCCTTGTCCTCCGTGAATTGTTTATAAGGAGATCTGTTCATGATAATATGGTCTTCTGTAATGTATCTTCACCAGTACTGAAAAGCCTCAAGCTGATTTTTGGGGCTAAGGCTTACGGTTTTAAACCTTAATTGTATTACTACAAGCTGAAGGTGTATGCCTCTGCACTCGAAAACCTCCATGTAGATGATAAGGTATCCATGGATTTCTCCTTAGGAGAATTAACCTCCCTTGTTGAAGCAGATGTTCATCTTTATGACAATGAATTGGGAAATGACAATCAGAGTCTTGATTCTGTTGTCAAATTCATTGAAAAGCTCAGCCAAGTGAAGTTCCTATCTCTGTCAATCAATATCACCACGGTATGCTGCAAATCCATTCACATTCCAATTAATAATCAGAACTCAGGTTTTGTTTTTATCATTTTTTACCTCCATTTTATTGATACTCTTTCTAGATGTTATGTTAGTGATGAACCACCCCGCCTAATGCTAGTGTTACCTGCAGCCTCTTATGTCAGACACCCTATTTGCGATCCCGGTGTTTCATAATTTAATCAAACTGAACTGCAAGCTGCATGCTGCCAATGGCATCTGCTGAGAACCCTCTTTGACAGAGCAGATAATCTTTAACTTCTGGTTTTTCAAAAGGTTTTTCTTATGCCAATGAAACTCATTTGTGTTTTTCATTTGTTCATATTATTTTCTACCTACTTCTTTACTTTGAAGTTCTAACCTTATTATCATCAGACCACGTGTAAACTGACCACCCATCAAGCTTGCTGGATTGAGCCTCACCAGGTTCCTACAAGTCTATCATCAAGCCTTACAACAGTCAAAATTCTGAGATTTGAAGGTATGAGAGATGAGTTTGAGATTGTAAGGTACATTCTAGAGAATGGTAAAGTCCTGAAGAGTATGGAAATACATGGGACAGGTGCTCATCAATTCGACGAAAAGTGACACTGAAAAGTTTAAGATGTGAAATTTCTTTCTTTTGAGATATTTTTCGAGGATCTGCAATGTACATGTATAAATGGAAAGTTCAAAATACGACATAAATTGTAAATATATGCCTTGCATTATTGAATGTGCATGCGTGCATTGATTTTATTCTATATTTACTATTAACATGTTTGGTCTTTTACTATCTTAATTCCGTCCAATGTTGTACAATCATGCATAAGGTCTAATGTTGTCCAATCCAACACAAGTCGAATACCGTCCATTTCTAGATGCATAGCATTCCATCATACAACTAACATTATCGAGTTCATATAAAATTCTACACAATCACAAACACATCTAAAGTGGTGAAAAATGAACTTTAGGCCTTCATTTCGGTTCACCAGCTCCTGTTCATTAGGAATTGGGAGAAAAGTCCCAGCCGACCCCGTCAACAGGATTAATCATGCGAAAATCTCCACAATATGCATTATTCTTACACCACGTATGGAGGCATAATAAAAGAGGAAGAGGATCTCGTTCACCTAAAGCGAAAATAAAGTAAAGACGGTTGAGACTTTTTAGACTAAGGCCAGTAGAAAATTACATAAACTCCCCAAAATACGAGGTACAGGCAAAAAAGAAAAGCATCAAAGAGAACGCACAATAGCTAAGCATCATTTTATGGAGTTATAAGAGTTTAGACTCGATAACAAATATGTGCCAATGCAACAAGATAATGAAACCAGTCCATTAATTCTGGTTAAAGATACACAGATGAGGAGTTATCAATATTATATACAGGAGGAAATGCTCGCCTTAGTGGAATTAATTTTCTTCTCTCCTTTCGGCAAAATCTCTCTCCAAAAAGTAAAAAACATGTTTCTAATCTATCTCGACTGCTTTTAAGCACAGTCCGACAATCTATCCAGCTGAAAAGGAATGGAACACTTAGAACAGGAGAAGGCACAAAACAAAACAGCAGAAAAGAAAGATGGAAACTCTGTTAAGAGACTTGTCCAGCATCATTTCTTGTCTTCTCAACCTCGGACTACTATTTCCTGGAATAGGATACGAATTCGGATAAGGATAAGCAAATAGACCCGTGTCTGAGCTCCCAAAAATCCTAGCAAATACAAGTTCACCAACCATGTTTACTGTTGGACTGAAATGACTGGTCGTTGCAGTGCCCCCAATGCTAGACGGCATCATTGAAACATAATTACCAAAAGGGTGCGGGAAATATTGCTGGTCGTGAAATGACGACGGCTGCTGTGGCAGAAAAAGATTGGGATGATTACGTTGCTGATTTGCAGCGAGCAGTGTATCCGATCCAGCTGCAGGTGGCCGGTGGGGTATGGTCAAATCCAATTGGGGTTTCTTGGCTTTGGATTCAGACAACGATGTACCTCGTCCATAGAGGGGAACCAATGAAGAGGTCGAGATATAAGCCTTGCAAACTGGACATTTATGTTGTGCATCTGACTCAAATGAGGAGCTCTGAGTATGGAGCCATTTGTAAATACAAGGCCAGCAGTATAAATGGCCACAAAGGGTGACCACGGGGTCATGAGCTGAGTCTAAACAAATGCTGCAATCGAAGCATCCATTTACATTTTCAGAAGCCGATGATACTGATTTCCATTTTCGTTTGAAGCTAGCATCCCCCTCAGATCCAAATTGCATGGTAGGAGCACTAAAGTTTTGTTGAAAAGCCATGATTTAACTAAGTAAAAAGACAGGAAAGAACTTAAATATTAGGTCTAAAATCTTTAACAGCGTATCATTAGTTGCAATTTGTTATCATCTATTTGATTATCTTGCTATACTGTTAATAGTATTTAAAACTTTCGGAGGGTGCTTGTTTTTCTTCCATCAACTTTTAAAATAACACCATCTAAAATAAGCAGACCCAGTTTCAGAATCAAAAGTTTGTTTAAAAAAACAGTAGTGAAATTTACAGCCAGGTACATTTCTTGATTATTACACAGTACGCTAGGTAGAATTTTGTGTATAGCTAGTTCCAATAACCATGTCTTAATCAGGGAGATAATTCCAATAGCTACTTTGTGGAGAGTACCAAACGATAATAAAATAACCTAAGAAGAGGACACTGTACCAGCAATCATAATCAACAAAGAAAAGAAAATGGGAAAAAGACAAACTTGATCTCAGAGTGATTTGGCCTCATTAGATGAAGAATAAATTTTAGCAACCCATGACAAATTACCTCTAAAGAATGAAACTTGATAAATTTTTCCATTATTTTTTTATTTTTTTGAAATTATTTTATCATTACCAAGTTACAAACGCTAATTCCTTTTATTGATATGGTTGAAAGAGAGGCACAGCTGATTAGCTTCAATAAATGTTGAACATTAATATAATATAAGAAACGAAAAAAAAAAATTACCCATCTCATAAAAGATTACACAGTTCAACGGCAAAGGTTTTTCAGCACATCAGCCACACTTTTGTGGGGGGTAAAAAACAAGAAATCAAAAACCATTAACTCCAAATTTTGAGACGAAAAAACGGGGATATTGAGGAAAACTCCTCCCCCACCCACCCACCCAACTCCACCCCACTCCCCAAACAAAAGCAGCAGACAAAAAGGATAGAGATGAAATTTGCCTGAAACTGGGTAAAAGAAACAATGTTCCATAAAATTGAAGGCCAAAACACGAGATAGCAAACAAGACATGCACGCCAATATACGTATATTCTGCAGAAATGGGAGAAGGAGCTTACCGAATCTCAATCAATCAATAGAGAATGTGGACAGATAAATTGAAGCAGTATTTCTTTCGTAATTTGTTTGGAGAGAGAAATGGAAGGAATTGAAATTCACAGGAGGATACTGAACCAAGAGTTGAAAAGCAAATAAATTGGATCCGGCGAGAGATTTTGCTATTATATAAAGGTGTGATGGGTCTGGGTTTAGCTCAACGGCTTTACGGAAATATAAATTTTTATTTCAATTTTTATTTTAACCTTAATATGTTATAGATAAAAACTAATAATTAGTGGCAAAATTTTTGATGAATATATTCTCTAACTGTTCATGTACCTATCCGTTATATAATCTTGAATAATTCCATTTATACAAGGAACTATGGAAAGATATTATACAAGTTATATGTTGACAGCATTTGTATGGTGCATTTTTTGTGTTTTTTGCGTCAAGAATCAATGAAAAATTGTGAAGTACTTTTATGTAAGAATTCTATCAAATTTTTAGGTAGTTGTAGCAAAACTTTGTAAACTTTATAAATACGCCGCTATTATGCAGGTTTCATTGACAATTTTTTTGCAAGTTAAGAAATTACTTTTGAATGTGTTTGAATATATTTTTAATTATTTTAACTAATTAGAAGAATTTTTAGATGGGGTAATTACAAGAAGCTGAATCAAAAGTCATGTCAAATAGACTTTCGGTACATTTTAGTGTGTAGCTATAAGTTGACCGCAAGAGTGAGGCAACGAGGCAAAAGGTATACAAAATTGACTAAAGTTATACATGAAAAATATTTTATTGAGTAAATGTGCAATTGAAAATTAACATTAAAAAGAGCTTTGAATTAATGATTGTCAAATATGGGCTAAATGAGTCGCATGATTCTACTTTACATTAAGTCCATCACATAGTGACATCTAGATTGGGTGAACAAGGTTTGATTGGACAATTTAAGATAAATTTTCAAACCAAACCACTTTTTGAAATTTTTTCAAGCCAAATCAAACCATTTCGATTTCTAAACCAAACAAATCCAAACCATCTTTTTTAGTTTGGTTTAGTTTAAATCACGGTTTAAAAAAGAAAAAATCAATATATATCGAATAACTTAAATCACAAATATTAGACTAAAATTTTACATTAAAACATAATTGTATCATTAAAAAAATTAAAAATCAAAGTTATATAATTATAATCATTATAATGCAACAACATGATATAAATATTTTAAAGTCTAAGTCGATACTAATTGTCGCGCATCTACAATATTAATATACGATTCATTCTCTCCATAAATATAAAAATATAGTATATGAACTCATTGATTATAGTTAAATGATATAAAATAACTAATAAAAGAAAATGAATAAAAAGATCAAATACGATAATAATAAGCTATTATAACTTTTTGTGAATCATCCGATATTTTTACTTCATTCAAATATTGACGAATTATTTTAAGGGAGTTCGACAATAGTTAGAACAAAATAACATAACTACCAATAAAAGCATAGCAAACAATTACCAAAAAATAAAAATAAGTAAAATTGGATAATCTGACTTGAAAACTTAGGCAAGATTCGAGAAAACTATCCGTAGAAGGAGATGAAATGTGAAAGTTTGATTTAAAATCTAGAATTATTTGTCTACTCAATTATAATGACATGTTGATAAATATGGTTTAACATAAGTTGTTCAACACCCAATTTACGGGTTTTACATTTACAGTTGTGATGATTTAATTAATTAATTGAGATGTATAATTGTCTAATTGAGTTTAATTGTATTATGTCAAATATGGATGTATTTTTTTAATTGAAATGTGTTTAGTTTTAATTGGGTTAAATAAATTTAGACTAATTTTTTTTTTCAATAAAAAAAAAAACAGTTTGGCAGTTTGAAACGGTATGCAAAGACTGAAACATAAACCAATCACTCCGAAGCGATTTTGGTTCGATTCTGTGATGTGACGATTCCGTTGCCCAACCCTGAATCTATATTGACTTTCTAATATCTGTAATATTAAACAATTTTATTCATAAACACTATCGTGTACCAAACAAAAAAAAAATTAAACTTGTTTATCCACCTCAATATTACATTGAAACATAAATGTTCTTCTGCCAACAATGGCAAGTCTATTTTGCCTCCATGAAAAGAATTTTACTTACATTCTCACATTTGAAAAGAACCGCGAGTAATATTCTCTTGTTTGTAACAAGTAATCAAGCTTATCATGCTCACCGTAGGACATGAGAACAATTTCGTACATTGAAAAGAACAACGTGGAAAAGGACACGTGAAAATTGGTGAAGTTTTGAAAAATTGCTTCAATTGTATTGGCTACACGTGAAAATTGGCGAAGTTTTGAAAAATTGCTTCAATTGTATTGGACAATAAATCACATCACAAGATTAGATAATGGTTGACCCAAAATTATAGGATGAAAAGTGGATAAGATGAGTAGAAACTCAATAGCATCCATCAATTTTGATTCTATCTACGATAGGGACCTCGAAGCAACATTTTGAAATCAATGCTTACCAAATTGATCGGTTCGACCGATTGGATCATATTCTAACAAATTGAGCATTGGGCAGTTGAACCGTTTACAATTCGAGAAATCCACATATTTTTTCTTAGCGATGATCCGCCCCTGTTCATTGCATGTTAAAATGACTTCAAAAATGTTTATTTCTTCATTTACCAATTTCCCAGCAAAAAACAAAAAGAAAAAAAAAAGAAAAAAACGAAACGGTCATCTTCTTGTGAATGATTATTTTAATTTTATCAAGTAATCACTCCTCCATTCAACCCACAGTTTCAAGCATCCAGTTTCGAACTGTATTGTGTGCAAAATGAGCACGTAAATATCAAAAGTCCTTGTTTTGTTTAAAGATAAGGTTTGTATTCACTTATGGTCCGTTTGATTGTAAATGTAAAAAATAGATGGAAAGAAAATAAATTACAGGGAATTGAATTGTCTAAAAATTGTTTTATTGGAAATTGTAATTAATTGTGTTTGATTGGTATAATTTTCTACCTAAAAAATATTGAAAGTTTGGTGTCCGTTTGGCTTTATTTTTCATGAAAATTATCCATTAAAATGATAATTTTTTCTACCATTGGGTCTAGTATTTGTTCCAATTGCCAAAAAAAATTTAATTTTTTTTTAAAAAAAGAACATACCGAATATCATTCGTTTGGATTTGTTTTATATGGAAATTATCAATAAAAGTGAAAATTTTTTTTTTACCATTGTGTCTAGAATATTTTTCAATTGCCAAAAAAAATAAAAAAAGCTGGAAAACAGATTCCCACTAAAACCTAAAGAAAACAAATTCATCAATTTTATGGAAAATGGGCGCGTGGGGTGGGGGAGGAAAAATTTTTTTAGGGAAAAAAAATCCTATCAAACACTACAATTTGGGTGGAAATGAAAAAACTTTTCCATTTTCCATGGAAAATGGGTGTTTTCAAACACACCCTTAGAAGAGTTTTATGTTAAATTGTCGTAGATAATATATGATGATATTTATTTGACAATTTAGATAGATTGATCTTTATTCTTGCCTGTTCTATAGATTGAGATAGAACTTCATTGTGTTTTGGAGGGTTGAATAAAATGAAAAATCCACTTCGAACTCCATCTTTTTTCTACTGTATTTACGTCATTATTCTAAGTCAAGGTAAATTTCTCAAAAATCAATAACTTGAGAGGTTCGAGTTTTCTTGAATTAAACTCATCAATTATTCTTCTACTCTTCTGATTTTAATTTTACTTTTTAATCTTCTCGTTACGAACAAATTTCACTCATAACCATACATTTCTCTCTAAGCAAGAAAAGTTACAAACCCACACCCTACAAAGAGAGAGAGAGAGAAAAAAAAAAAAACCCTCTATAGTAGTGCTTGATCAATTTATTGTTGCAAAATGGATTTTAGAAGTTGGACGATGGTCAACTTTGAACTTTTATTTAAGTAGATTCGAACCAATTTTAATCCCTGTTTGACATCCACCGAGTCAAAACACTTTTTTTCTCATATTTATTTTCTACCACACATTCAATTAATAAAATATTGTACACATAAATTCGAAAGTTTCTTACTTTTTAACCACCTATTCTCAAAAACACGCTATTCCCAAACTCATTTCCCCCCAAAATAACCTCATCAAATGGGAGCTTGGTAATATCGAGGTTGAACGTTTGCACTTAGCGATATGCAAGTATGATTCTATCTTGAAATTAAGACTTGTAAATATCCTTAATCAACTTTCACATGTCATATATTCATAATATCCTTAAAAGTAATGTTATTTATCATAAACATCACTGATGTGGCAACTTATTACTCCTCACATTTATTTCTCTTATAAAAATTAAACTGTTCAATCTCTTTATTTCACATAGACTACCACATCATTGATATTTCATTAGAATGATGATAAATAACATTATTATATCATTGATTATTCTTCCTTCTATTAATCGGCAATCATGTTTTAAGAATATTATAAATATTTATAAATGAAACTGGAATTTGAAAAAGACAAAAAAGAAATTTCAAGAATTTTCCTATTTGTGTTTTGAGATAACTTGAACTTAAAATCATTTATAAGCTTAGAAGTATGGATGATAAAAAAACTCGATAAACCCAATAACCGCAGACTCCGCCCCAAATGGGGTAGGAATTTCCCACTCAATTGAGTATTCGGATCGGGGATTGGTAACTTTGCCCCAGGGCGAGTTCGGGTAGGTACGGGTAACGGGTGCACCATTCCCGCCCCGTCCCGTCCCGTCCCCTTTTTTAATTTTTTTTAGTAGTCAATATTTTAAATGGAAAATTCGAATAGAAAATGACAACTAAAATTATCTTTAAAAAATGACAAACAATTAAAGTCTTAGTTTATCAAATATATTTCAATAATTTAACTTTAAAAATAAATAAAGATTGAAAATATTATTGTTTGCTCTAACTAATAAGGGCAATAAAAAAAAATATCAAAAAAAAAAAAAAAATTAAACGGAGTATTAAACGGGACAAGGGTCTCCCTCGACCCGCCTTAAACGGGTAAATGGGGCGGGGACGTGACGAGAAATTGCATGTCGTGACGGGGTGAGGGAGGTTGTTTGACCCCGCCCCGTTATCCCTACTTTCAAATGTGTGTACGACTAACCTTCAAAAACAGTAAATTATTTTTATATACTAATATTCTACCAAGCATCCACGTGGCAAAGTTGCAATCATCTTCTTCCCTTTCTTCTCACGACGTCTTCCGAATTGGAAATTGAGGATTTCAGCACTTGAAAGTTTCGCGGTTGATTAGTTTTAATTTGAAAAATTAGAAACCAAATTAGCGAGGATTCCAGTCTGTACCTTTATACATAAACTGAATTAATATTTGATCGGAAGCGCCGCCCGATCAGAATGTTCAAAATTGGTGGCGGCCGGAGCCCGGAGGTTGCATTCGTCAGCTCCTCCTCCTTTTTAGCTGATTCTCCCGTCGAAACACAGAACAGCGACTGGGTAAGGGATTTAGTTTGGTGGAGTTTGTCCCACATCGAAAGTGGTGAGTAAATGTGTGTGAGAAACATAATTATAAAAGGCGAGTCCAGAGAAAGATATAACTATCTTTGCGCTTGGGGCAATGACGCAGCTAGTGAGGTTCTAACCGAGGCGCGTCTATTGCTGGTTGAAAACTATTTCCAAACCCCCTCTTCGGCCTGGGTTCGCCCTAGGCCGTCGAGAATTTCTGGAAAGGGCTCCCTTCTGGGTAAGCCCTCCAATTATAGTTCAAAATTTTTTAGGTTTCTCGTGGCCCAATATGAGAAAAAGGCCCATTCTCTAACTTATTTGGTTAATCGTGCTTTACAGGAAAGAGGATTTTGAAGTATGGACCGTTTATTTCGTTGAATAATGAAATTAACGAATATTTATCAAAATATATTTTACAAAGTTTGCGCTTGGCTTTTATTTATTTTTAAATGTTTTTTTTCACGAGACTTTTCGTAAATTCAAAAATTTTTATTATTTTTCAATTATGTATTTTTCAACAAAATAGTATTCATCCAAGAATGTTTTATAAATTATAGTTTTGGAAGTTTAAAATTTCAACTAGATGGTTTCTTACAATATTCACTAGATTTCTAAGAAATCATATTAGTGCTTGGTCCCTCATCATTCTATATTATAATGAAAAAATAAGTAATTTTTTTAAGAACGTGTGGTTAGAAAATAAGGAATTTTTTTTTTATGAGTTTATATGTAATATGAATATGTAATTAGATAAGAAAAGAGAAAAAAATGAATTATAATTTAATAGGAGATCAAACAGGACATTCATTGTTTTGTGAACCAAACTGTCTTTAAAAATCGTACTTTTGCCATGCACAAGTCTTTTAATACGAGATCATATTCTCTAGTACTTGCTTTAGGTCCATTATAAGAACGTAAAATTTATTGAGCCATAGTTTAGAGCCTCAAGTGTGGGTTACATGTAGACCCGAGCATATACTTTAAAAGCAAAAGCCGTTACAAAGATCCTAATTCAATCCAAGTTCGAGACAATCCATCTCAGGCAAACAATTTAAAAACAAAAAACAAATAATTTTTAATTATGAAAGTATATTTTTTGATTAATAATACTTTTTTTAATTAATGTATTTTTATTTGCAAGTTAGTTTTAAACATAATATGTTGGTTGCAAATAATTATTTTATAAAATGTAAAATTAAAAGAAAGTATTAGGAACGACCAACATTTGTCGAACTGCAAAATTACACATCGATTTTGGTCGTTTTTTAAATAATCCAAAATCGATGCCTAAAAAAACAAGCATCAATTTTCTCAACCTCGTAAACAGTGCTATCCAAATAAAAAATTGGTCAAAATGAGTGATAAAAACCTCCTAACATGTGGAGCGATGCATCATCCACTGTTACAATGAAGGTACAAAATTTGAAAGATTGGCCTAATGACCCTCAATTTTTTTGCCTGTGCTTGTATACAAACTCTGTTTAAGTTGAAAATTAATTTTATCTTTCAAAAATGCTGATTATCTCGAGATTAAATCATGGGTGAAACGAGGAGCACCAAATCTATTGGAGAGGATTTGCCCCAATCCAACGATAAGTAGCATCTCTCTTTATCTTGTATATCTACTATTCAACATCATCTACTCAGCTCGTGGCCATTAGCCAATTAATATCCCTCTTTATATATCTTTTATAAAGAGTAATTAGTACAAAATGTCTATACCTTTTAATGTTATTGTACAAAACGTCTCTATGTTTCATTTTTTTTTTTTTTTTACATTTGCATCCTTATTTTCACATTTGCTTGCCAAAAACACCATTCCATCCACTTACCATTAGTATATTTGTTAATTGAAAAAAAAGATCAATTGTCTTTTTAGAAAGGAAGGGTAATATTGTTTTCCTAAAAATATTCCCCTTCTTCCCCATTCTCTTCTCTTACGGAGACTTGCTATTTTCACTTCAAAATTTCCATTCCTTCCTGCATTCCACCCTTCTCCTCTCCTCTCCTCACCGCACGGTGGAAGAAATGGTATTTAATGCGAGCGAATGTAATTTTTTTTTCTTTTGGGTTGGATATTTTGGTGTTTGGGATATTGGGGGGTTTTTTTTATGAGTTTCCATGAGCAACATAGTTCCTCCATTTTTGAGTTGTTGAGAATAACATGTTGCACACGAAAAAAAAATAGGGATCTAATTTGCCAACTCAAATGGTAGGGACCAATTTCGTAATGAGTTGCAAAGGGTGGGATATTTTAAGCCAGGTAGTTTGAAAGGTAGGATGTTTCCCGCAAAGCATTTTGAAATGTATGGATGTCACGTGCAAAACGTATTACTATGTAGGGATGATTATCACAAGGTGAATTTCATTTCAAAAAGAAATGAAAAGGTCCAGTTCATCTTCAACACTAAATTTTGATGGACCATTCACTATTGAAATCTGATGGGTAATTTATGACAACAGAGTGCAATTGTTGTTCTAAACGTACCCTTTAGTTACACCCTTAATACGCACAAAATGGGGATGAACATCTCCATTTCATTGATCACATATTCAATATATTCATCTACCATTCCAAATTTTATCAATAATCCATCATTAAAGCAATCATTGTTGTGAAATACAATGTTCTTTACTTGCATTTTTTTATTATTTAATGAAATAATTTTATAAATTATTTTCATATTGACGTTACCGTTAGCTATGGAAGAACTTTTTCGAAGCCGAGAAGGAAAGGAAATTTTTGGAAGAGTATATTTCCAACAAAATTGTCTTTTTTATTTAGTTAATGGAGATATTGACGGTAAGTGGATGAAATGATATTTTTGGTAAGCAAATGTAAAAATAAGGGTGAAAATGTAAAAAAAAAATGAGAAGGCATTGACATTTTGCATACTAACATTAAAAGATATGGACGTTTTGTGCTAATTACCTTACCTTTCGATATTTTTTTTGCAAGACGTCCATACGTTTCATTTTTGGTATTTTCACCTTTCATTGTAAAAAAGGTCATTCCCTCCACTTTCGTGTTAGTTGCTCCGTTAACTTAACACAAAAATAGTTATTTTTCTCTTCAAATACCGAGAGTAATATAGTCTTAGCCAATTTTTCCAATTCTTCCCGCCTTCTAAAAATTTCTTCCATAACTATCAGTAACTTTAAAAAGAAAATAATTTATAAAATTATTCCATTAGATAAATAACAAACGATATAAAAAAAACATTCTATTTGACCCTGAGAAGAACAATGGCTGTTCTAATGATGAATTGCTCTTAAAGTTTGGAATGATAGATGAAGAGATTGGATATGTGGTAGATTAACTGGAGATGTTAGCCCCGATTTTGTGCTTATTAAGGGTGTAATTAAGGGAAAAAAAAGAAAGAGAAGAACAATTGCATATTTGATGCTGTAGATTACCCATCAGATTTCAATTATGAATGACCCATCAAATTTCAATGGAGGAAATGAACTCGACATGTCCCGTTCTTTTTAGGATGAAATTGAACATGTGATAATCATCCCCATCTATTAATTTCAACGGAGGAGATGAACCGGACATGTTCTTTATATTGTAAAGTAATTTGTGTAAAACGTTCCTACATTTAAAACTAATTTGCATAAAACGTCCCTACAATTGTGCACGGTGATAGAGAAACACCGAATGCAGACTAAAATGGACAAGAATTGGAAAGTTTTAGGCTTCAATTCGAAATGGCAACTAACTTGGGGAATGCACACTGGAATTGGGTAAATGTTTACACAAAAAATTAGGAAATGATCACTATACAGTAAATGGGTGGATCATTGCAGAGTCTTTGAAAAATGGAGGTAACATGTTGCACGTGGGAGGAGATATACACATGCGTAATGACAATAAATCCCTTGAAAACTTGACACACTCTTAATCATGCAAAAGACCAAAATATGAAATGGTAAACAAGAATGCCCAATCTAAATTTTTCTTGCCTTTGTCCCTCCACTGCGTGCTTTCACCATGCGACGACAAGATGACACTAGAGTGGATGAGAGGATAAATGAGGAATGGACAAAAAATGGAAGAAAATGTGAGAATTTTTGAAAGATAAACTGTAATGGAACTGTCGCGCATAAGAGAAGATGAAGGGAAAAAATTGGCTAAGAGCCGCTAAGACTATATCACTCTTGGTATTGAAAAGAAAATTGGTTTTTTGTGTTAAGTTAATGGAGCAATTGATGGTAAGTGGATGGAAGACTTTTTGGCAATGAAATGTGAAATTAGGGATGAAAATGTCCAAAAATGAAACGTAAGGACGCTTTGTACAAAAATATTAAAAGGTAGAGTCGTTTTGTGCTAATTACTCATTTTTTAATTATCAACTTCATTTTACATGAAATACAGCTAAAACGGTGATCACGTAGCCTAATATAATACTCAAAACTAGAAATATTATTGTGATTCACGAGCGAATGTATTAGATATTGTCATAAAATCAGACGTCTATGATATTATCTCTAAAGTGTAACTGCTATGTGCAAAAAGAGAAGAAAGGGTAAACTTTTTATTAAAGTTACACAAAATAGTAACAATTTGGCTTGAACAATATGAGAATTTTTATGAGAAAATAACACGCCTATGTTTCACCATCATTATTTGAATTTTTTTTTCTCCAGATTCATTTTCAACTATATATTCACACAATAAAATATTTTACTCGTAAATTCCAATTTTTTCCATACCTTTTAATCAAATATTCTCTTAAAAGTCACTATTCACAACATTATTTTTTACAGATAATGATTGTCAAACAGACATTAAAATACCGATTTAGACGATATTACGTGATATTAAATAATAGTCATAATTAACGAGGTATATATTTATATATTTAATTTTGATTAAGCATATCACTTAATTTTACATGTGCGATTGTGTTTATTACATAGCTTTAATCGATCCAAGTTGAGAAATCTATAATTAGTTTTTGTTTATAGAAAAGATTTGTGTGTGTGTGTGTGTGTGTTTTTTTTTTTTTAAATCAACGTCATTATTAATTTATGCCATATTTGGTAAAAATCTTTTAAAACTTATTTTTCTCTAAATTCATTTTTAGTCATTTATTTCAAATTTTTTTTAAAATTCATTTTAAACCACATATTATTCTAACAAAATAATTTTACACTTGAATTCATAATTATTTTATATTTTTAACCAAATATTTTTTAATTTTTTTTATAAATAGATTCTTAAAATATATATGTCAAAACAATTTCCTAATACTAAAAAAAGTGTGTTTGAACCACATTATTTTGGAAGAATATATTATGGAATAGTAGATTGATGGAGAATGTGTGGTAGAAAAAGAAGGAAAAATTATTGATGTGATGAAAAATATTATTTTATTAAAAAATGTGTGGTTGAAAATGAGTAGAGGAATGAGAATGAAAATTTTAATGTGTACCAAACTGGGTGAGGTTAAATATTTGAAAGCCTTCCAGCGCAAAGAGATTACCGCCGAATTGTACAGGTGTCGAAGAGTGGCGCGTAAAAGCCGTACGAGTGGCAAATTACACCCTCATCACCTCCTTCACACCGTTTCATCAATTCCCCTCAACGAAACCCAAAACTGAAATCGGAAGGTCAATTCCTGCATAAGAATTATCGAAGAGAAGAAATGGCTAGCCCAAAACCTAAATCATCAAGCATGACTCCCGTCAAAGGATCCACCAGCCCGTCGACCCCTGCTGTTTCCGTCTGCCTGTCTATCCCTGTTGTTTCTGTGGAATCATCGAGCCCTGCTGGTTCCTCTGGCACGCCGGCTTCTGCTGTTTCCGTGGGCTCAGCAGCCTCTGATACACCCGTGAGACTGTTTCCACCTGCTATCTCTGTAGCCCACGGGGTTTCTCCTGCCGCCGCCGCGGAGTGTGAAGACTGCAGAATTCAATTGGCGTGGAAGCTCCTCAACGATCTCCAGGACGCTAATCTCCGGGAAAGTGCCCTTTCTGAACTTTGCCAGGTTTCATTTTCTTAATGTTATTTTCATTTCTATTTTTGATGTATGGTTGTTTCCAGTTTCTTGTTTTTAATATTGAGTGAAGGGGTTTTTCCGATGCGTTCAAATTTTATCGTTTAAGATTGACATGAAAATGTGTTGATCGCCACTAATGTTTAAGATTTTTTTATTTTATTTATTTTTATCACTTTATTGTAAGTAGAAATTTTAATTTCTCGCAGGGTTGTTGTTTATTGTTTAAGGGACCTAACTATTTTTCCCATCGTTTTTTGCTGTAGGATTGTCATTTTCCTTCCCATGAGAGTAAGTAAAAATGAAAAGGAAAAAATGTACTGTAGGGAAGCTTCCTTGTAATATGAAAAATTTCACTAAAAATTGTAGAGGTTTACTGAATATTACATATGGACATGATTTTTTACAAATAAAAGATGGTCGGAAAGAGAGTGATGATATTGGTTAATTGATTTGAGACTTCTAAATTTTGCCCAAGAACAAGAGGTAAGGTATGTAAATTCAATTACTGGCTAAATGAGACTGTGGTTAAGTGAGAAATGTGATGGAATGATGATGTGGTTTTGGTCACGGTGGTAAAATGTTCAGAAATAATTTTTGGCTGTCTACTACATTTGCGTTAAGCTTGGGCTTTCATTCAATTTTTATCTTGAATTTCCGAGGTATGCCAGAATTCTTATTATTACTACACACAATTGTCAATTATTAACCTACATAACTCGAGCCCTATTTATGCTCATTGTATATAATCACACAAGAAGCAACATCAAGTGCATCCAAGTAAAAAACTATATTTCCAGTCGCGGTTTATATAATTAACTTTGGTGGGATGAGATCAAATTATTAATATTTGGAGAGAAGATGTCCAAACTTTTATATTATTACCGTACAGCTCATTTATGAGAAGGCTCAAGTCTGGAATTGCTAAACCATTTTTATTAAATAGCTTTGTCCGTCAACACTCCTACATGATTTGACCTTCTTGAAGCTAGAGGTCATTAATTTTATAAGCCTAGTCGTTGATGTTTTCCCAAAATATTTCGCAAACCTCTCTGAGA
Organism: Fraxinus cuspidata; assembly: GCA_903798385.1. Classification (NCBI taxonomy): domain Eukaryota; kingdom Viridiplantae; phylum Streptophyta; class Magnoliopsida; order Lamiales; family Oleaceae; genus Fraxinus; species Fraxinus cuspidata. Next base: position 16,550 of record CAIGRP010038779.1, read on the forward strand.
TGAATAGTCTTTTTAATGCAATTCCAAATGCGAAGTAGTCTCCTTATCGTAGTGGTGAAACTAAATACATGAAATTCAACCGACCCTCTATTTTCTTCATTTTTTTTTTGAGAAATAACCGAAATTAATGAATTTCTTACCATAAAAAAAATGCCTCCTCTCCCTTTTTACAGATATGGATTTATTGGGATCAACTGGAATAGTATTTAGCTGCAAGAGGCTTGACATGGTATTACTAGTGGACTAGAGGTCTTTAATTTCGTTTCTGATCTGAATATAAGTTATTTTGATGGAAATCCTATTAGATTATTATGCGACTACTTTCCATGTTTAGATTCTTATTTTAAGGAAAAGTTATTACTAGATTTTCTATGATTTTATTAGACGTTTCCTACGTAGAATATATTTNTTTCCATGTTTAGATTCTTATTTTAAGGAAAAGTTATTACTAGATTTTCTATGATTTTATTAGACGTTTCCTACGTAGAATATATTTATTTATTAGATTTGCTAGGATTTTATTTGATGTTTCCTATATAAAGGGGCTTATGCATTGTCATTTTTAGACTTTGATTATGAAATAAATGAATAGTTTCTCTCCCAATTGCTTCTCCCTTTTCTACTATTTCTCCTTCCCCCTCTCTTGTCTTCACTTTCTCTTTCTTTCTCAATCTTGTTCCTTGTTCATTGAGTCCTATGTCATATTTGTTGCTTCATTTTATGGTAAATTAGAATTGATATTTGAATCATTTAGAGGCGTACTTGCCATCAGGTGCACGATCACCAACTTTGCTGAGATATTACTCATTCCTCTTCCTTTTATGATTTGTAATCATAAACCTGTCAGTCTAGCATTTATTCCGTCTTTATTTGTGTTTTTAATTGAAGAATTCATCTTTATTCCAAGGTTGACTAATTTTCAATCAATTGCGTTATGGATGCCTAATAAACTCATTCTCTGTCAATAGAGGAGAGAAACATTCATAGATTTTGGTTTAATACTGTGGCATTCCCCTGGTACGATGGCTATACTATTGCAGGTATAAATCTCGAACTTTTTCTATAACTTTTGTTTTCTCTTCACTATTTCTCTTGTGGTGGGTTATTTTGTTAATGCATGATCCTACAAGGACTGTACTCTATAAATTATTTCGGTGTGTCATTCATCCCAATGCTAGTCTACTGTTCTGAACATATATATTGTTAACCAAGATTGAGTTGCATTACTGTGCCACAGTAAAGAATATATAAAACTCTCAGTGCATCTAACATGTTGTCAGTATTAATAGTTTTTCAATTTGTTGCTTTTTTTTTTTTTATGAGACTCCTCATCCCGGTAAAAAGCTTGCGAATATCTGCCTTACTAAATCTAATCGAGGAGGAGGAAAGGGGGGAGTGAGAAAAAATCTGCTCATATATGTTATGAAGTTTGTGCAATTTATGAAGCCATAGAAAGTCTACCGCAAAATTGTAGTAATCTGAAGCTTGTAATCTCATAGAAATATTTGGAAGTTGTTTTACGCTCACATGCCTAATTGCCTAAGCTTTGCTCTAGTTTTAATATTGTTGCTGTATGAGATTCTTTATCTAGTGTCAACTAATTTTATCATCAGGAGTTGCATTCTTCTAACTTTTCTAGTTCTTTATTGTGACAAGCACGTTTCTTTCCCATCTTTTATGACATCACTTTATTGCTGAAATTGCTGTATGGTCCTTACTCTACTCCTGCAGGAAGTAATAGGTGTCTACCCCTTTTTATCACCACCTACTCTAACGTCAGCACAATCAAACAGAGCTTGCAATGCACTTGCACTTCTCCAGGTATGATTTCTTTTTGTTTCCTTGATTTCTCCTGCAAAACTATTTGTTGTTGATTCTTCTGCAAATTCCTTTCCGTCTTTATTTTTCCATGCCATATAACAAAATGGTCATGTTGTTGCATTTGTCTACATTACATGACACTTAGCCCTGGTGCACGTGTTGGCATGACACATTGACGCCAGGTATTGTTGTGGGATATCTGTAGGGTAAATCGCTTGAATTGCCACTAGCAACCTAGGAGACGATGGGGATAGCTGGAAAGGAGTAGGGAAAAAATAAGTAAAATAAAACAAAGGATAAGCAGCATATTTTCTCCTCAGTCTGTTGCTCAACACCAGGTATTGTTGTGGGATATCTGTAGGGAAAATTGCTTGAGTTGCCACTAGCAACCAAGAAGATGAAGGAGATAGCTGGAAAGCATAAGGGAAAAAATAAATAGAAAAGAAACAAGGATAAGCAGCTTATCTTATCTCAGCTATCTGTTGACAGAACGTGATTAAGATATTTAGGAGACTGACAAGAAAGGTGCCAAGCATCTTCATGGTCGCCGATTTTTTTTGACTGGGAACAATTTGCATCTGGGATTTGGGAAGTTAAGAGGAATAGATCTGTGAAACACTAAACCATCCAAAGTTCTTTTTTTCCTTACGTATCTTATTCTTTATATTTATTCATGCTATATTTGATTCTCACCCTTGTGTGAACTTTATTTTTACCTCGTTTTATTCTGAAAATATAATTTATTTCATGAGTTTATTTTCTTTTCAATCACATCGTATCTTGTAAAGTGAGTACCCTCACCAGTTGCGTGCTATCTTGCCATGCTCCTATATTGTTAACTAGAGCTAGGAAATCGAGAACATAGAGAGCGCCGAAATTGATTCAACGTAGGCCCTTATTCATTTTTTATGGCTTGACTTTATGGCATTGAAGCTAGAGAAATTATGTGTGCAGAGATGATCCAGACATGATTGCTGACCTTCACTCTGTGACGATAATTTAAAATAATTGCAACTCTATGTTTTCACCTAATGACATACAAAGTGAACTTGGGATTATACTTAATCTAGTTAATGAGAATTATATCACTCTTGAGATGCTGATAAATAGAATAATTGATTTCTGCTGTGTATCTTCGAAATTCTTTTTGTGAATAAAGTTGCAGTTCTCTATTTAGATGTGAAGCAAATGCATTTTATGTTATTTATTAATTCTATACTTCGCATTGATTCAAATTATGACAGGCAAAACAGCAGAACTTCCCCCTTCCTAGAGAAAATAAATAATTGTGAACAAGAAATATCAACATTGTCCTTACCTGTTTCTGATCTGGTATTAATATTTTCTATCCTTTTTTCTGTAGTGCGTGGCTTCCCATCGGAACACAAGGAGGTTGTTTGTCCGGGGTACTTTCCTTCATCTCTTCCACGCATGAATTTTCATTTTCTGCATCTGTTAAGAGATTGAAATTTGAAATTAACTAGAAGTTTTCTCAAAGCTTGTACACGCTTATTTGTTCTTGGAACTAGGAGTTTTTGCGAGGAATTACATATGATTCTTCAAAAAAGTACGACACGGGCACAGAGATTTAAATTATGCACATTTATATATATTCTGTCTCTACTTTTATTTATAATAATATCAATACTCTTCTCAATTATTATTTTTGTGGTGAAATCTTTTAAATAATAGTAGTTATTTATTAATCGAAAAGACTAAAACAACTTTGAGTTGAACTATAGATTACTATTGCAACAAAAAGAAAAATACGGATAGTAGACGTAAAACAAATTTGATATGAAGTTTGTAGAACTTTCCTCACACTATTTTGACATTTTTGTAAATGTTCTGATGATTAAAAACGTCTTTGATTTTATGTTCCAAAAATTATGAAATGGGACTTTCTGTGTCCTTTGTTCATTGAGAACATGTTCCTCTCGTGTTAGAATTTTAAAAAATACGAACTATATAGGACACACAACATGCCATGTCGGACAGTGCCTGAGTCTTGCCCTAAATTGCCCCTGGAGTGTTGAAAAAATATAAAATATATTAAAAATAGAATGCAGCCATGTGGCATGTCAGACGTGTCCTGGAGTGTTTGATAAGTGTTGGTGTCTTATGCGCGTGGCACGGGTGAGACACACATACCACCCACCACCCTAGAGTGTCTGTTCTTCATAATTCGACCTTAGTGTTTTATTTTGTTTTTCTGTCTCCTTGGATGAATAGCTCATTTTTCTCACTGCTACTTCATCTAGGCGGGTCATGTCTGTGCTATCAACTCTGACATTTTTTCGCTGACCTTTCTCTTTGTTGTAGCACACTTTCCATCGTATTTGTACTGCTTTCTTACCACAGATTGCAAATCAAGGCCATTTGAGTACCTGAGACTTACATGCCTGGGTGTCCTAGGTGCTCTAGTGAAGGTACATTTTTAACAATTCACTGTTGTTAAAGAAATTTTGTGTCAGCATCTTCTTTTCCACATTAAGGTATATTCACCAACAAAAAGCTATATACCTTAAATTATCTAGTTACTTTGAAATATGGGTTGCTTTCCGTGTGCAGAAATGTAGTACACTCGCACCTCTCTTCATTAACAAAGCAGTTATATTTACTCCTCATATGTGTTCCCTCCCTGCTTTATATGATCTCACTGCAGTAATTGGGGGTGTAATGTTCTTCGAACGATAAGCTAGATGCTAAGTGGAGAGGGCGTCTTTTCTTTCTTTTCACATTATGTGAACGGAGGCCAGTCGACCTAATAGCTTTATACTGAGGAAAACTGCCGATCAACAAATAATTCCATAATACGTGCCTATTGAATTAAAAGCTGGAAAAAGAACTATTAATAGCATAGTTGCTTTTTCTACTACTTGATTTTTAAAATTTTTATTTTTGGGTTGGGTATATTGATTATTTATGTGCACGACACTTTTTAAATATGATTATAATTCACACTCATTCCTCCTGACATCTTAATATAACAAAATTTGTCATTTTTCTCCAGGGGGATGACGCTGCAGTTATCTATTTCCTTCTTGCTACAGAAATTATGCCCCTGTGTCTACGCACTATGGAGAATGGCAATCAATTGTCAAAAATGGTGAATTGTCTTGAACACTTATTTTGGATTCATGTTTGCCCTTTCAATTTATTCTTATGAAATTCCTGTAACTATTCCTGGTCAAAATTTTGTATTGCTGTCCAAGTGGGTCTAGTTAGTTCTAAGGTATGTTGAGCCTCAACATCTCCAATAATTTAATGAAGAATTTTTCTTTTTCTTGTTAATTTTAGGACCTTTTTATGTACTGCGAAAATCATCGTGACAGCATTTTCTTAGTCGTTGAGAGGCGATTGCAAAATGTACATGTTCAACTAGGAGTCTTAAACTTGGGCATAGAGTTCAAATTCCGATATTCTATCTGAGCCTTATGCCTTGAGACATAAGCTTCAATGAGTGAAAAACACAAGACTTTGAAAGGGAACCAAAATATTAAGTATTGCTGTGGCAATGAATGATGACCTGTGGCCAACCGTTATTATCTTACAACTCGTGTTCTGCCATGCTGTTGGAAATATTGTTGTTCACAAACCATCCCACATTTTTGTCGAAGTTTTCATGAAGTGTCAATAGTTTCTATTGTGAAGCCACCTTTGGGACCTTAGAGCGCATGTAATTTACCCATGCGAATCTCCGCATTTTCACACACACACGAGCACATACACATTTTGAACATGATGTGCAGATTTATAGATGATAAAGCAGTGCGTAGAACCTCTTGCCCGAACTAGAATTTTTAGTCTCTTGTGTATATTGTCAGCGTGTACTTTTCATATGTTTTGATGTAACTTCAGGGATTTTGATAGAAGAGCTTGCACTGGCAGGTTGCAGCTTATATTCTGCTAAAGATATTGCAGGATGGAGAGGGCTTAAACTATGTATGTATTGCAGCAGATCGATTCTATGCTGTAGGTCGAGTACTGAGGAATGTGGTTGTTGGACTGGCTGCACACCCTTCACCTTGGTTATTAAAACACATTATTAAGTGCTATATTCGGATGTCTGAGGACCCAAGGTTGGTCATATATGGATGGATTCAATTACTTTTGTCGCTGCATTCCTTTCTACACTCTCACTCTCACTCATGCACATAAACTATCAACTTGTTTTGCAGGGGTCGCATTGCGCTAAGAGATTCTCTTCCAGAAATTCTCATGGATGGCACATTTAATAGTCTCTTTAATGTAAGTGGTTCCCAATGCACTAGTAATATTAACGAACATTACTTTATCTCTTTTAGTTACTTTGTTCTTGTGGGAAGGGTGAGAATTATATTTTTTTATAGTTTTACTTTTCATTGTTCTTCCTTATGCTAAGATGCTCTATGTTTCTAGGAAGATCCAATGATGAAAAGGTGTCTGCAACAGCTGCTTCTCAATGTTCATGGGTCTCTGGCTGGCCGTCAAGGTGGGGGAACACCTTAGTTATGCTGGTCAATTGATACCAGACATAGGGTTATCAGATGATGCAGTGATGCTTTCCTGGTTGATGTGCCAGTGTTTATATTTTATATTTTCTGCTTTTATTAACATATTCTGGTTAGATTTGCAGCTCCTAAATCGTATTCTTGGTATGACTTTTTACTTCAGATAAAGCCTTAACTCATTCCAGAACTATTATGTTTATTGCTTTTGTTTATAAAATTTGTAGATTTCTTTTAGTAACTGCTGCGATCTTTTCTCTTGAATAATTGATATACCGTGGAAGCTAGTTTCACTTGTAAACTGGACTAATTGAATGGAAGCAGTATTGCTTACACTAGGCTTTAATTGCAATGGTAAAACTTATTTTCTTGTCTCGATTAGATAAGTGCATGGCAAGTTGTAATTTTTCCTGATGGTTCTAGCTTTAGATTGGTGTACTGTGGTGAATTTTGATTCGTTCTTGGTCAAAGGGAAATAGAGCAACGCTGCAACAATTTGAGATTTTATGTCTTATCAGGTTGAAGGGGGGTTGAATCACAGGATTCCGTTGTTAATAGGATCAAATTTTCTACTGAGGATCATAAGATAATTTTATCTGGGTCCATGCTAGGTGGAGCAAATTCAATTATATTTATTTTATTTAACATAGATGGAGTCCACTAAAATTAATTTATACTGTACAAGTATAAACTTTAGCTAACTAAATTATTTTTTGTATACATAAATTTGTATCTTTAAATTTCTTAGTTAGGTTTTTCTTGAAGACCTTAATGAGAGGTCACACTGTCAAACTGGGACTTAATGCGGGTTTGAATATCATGGATGGAATAAATGGTTAGAAGTATATTATTAGGAGTACAAATAATGGAAGCTTTAGATGGTATAGGCTAAGCTTGATAGATCCTATCTGATTGATATTTGAATTCAATTATAGTTACTGATTAAAATAGCTGGAGTTAACTGAATTAACTAACTAAATAAAAATAATGAGTAGGCATAGTGGTTTGCTACTTTGCTTAACTAATTTTTAATGGGAAGTAAATCTCTTTGAATTTTCTTTCAAGACCCTGCTACGGGTTCTTAAATATATTTTGGATCCTATTAACAGTACCAAAGTTCCAATCAGTTTCATGTTTAACAAATTGGATTTGATATGGATTAATTACTGTAGATAGTGTTGATGGTGGAAACTCCTTGAACTTTCTCTTGAACGTTGGGTATTTAGAAGAAAATGGGGGTGGATGCCCCAGGTAGATCTCTCATGCTAAAGTCAGAAAGAGTATGAGAACCCGTTTTGTGTATTTAGCCCATGTTTGATGGCTATTATAAAGAGAAATTGGGGGAAAAATGATGTTTGGAGAATGTGTGATTAAAAATTAGGAAAAAATTTGGATTTACTATCAGAATATTTTATTATGTGAATGTGATTGAAAATAAGTACAAGAAATATATAGTTTTAATTTAAAGAGAATCAAACGGGGGCTTAATGTAAAAGATATGTGACCTTGGACCTTGCTTTACCTATTGTCTTCAATTTATAGGGGGACTGGTCATTTTATTTTAGGTTGCTTGGTCATTGGGATTTCATGGAAATTTGGGAGGTGATGAAGGATTAATTGTTTACTATAAAACGACAGATTGGCTGTTATTCTTGACTGTTTGGTCGCTCGCTGTCAATTGCCTTCAATGTAAGATGCTTGATCCCTTGGTTTCTCCGATGGTCTGTCCGTTGGTGTATTTTTGACACGGATTGGGCCTTTCGTGTCGTCGGTTCATTGGTCTAGCGGGTAAGGAGGTTGAGCTTTTCTTTCTGTCATCAGATAGTATGAATGGTCAGAAGAGCCTATTATTAGGAATAAGTAAAATGAAAGGTTTAGACAAATGTTTGTTTAATTGAATTGGGATTACTGGAATTGACTAAGATGGATGTATGGTCGGAGATGGTGTCTTACTAGGAATAAGCAAATTTTTCCATCATAATCAAACTGGAACTAATTCTATGATGACTCTGCATCTTCCACTTTTGCCTGTTAGCATTAAATTTTTCTTATTTGTTGTCATTTTTTCTCCCTACCTCTTCCTTTGCGCTTCTCAAAACTTTTCAATTTTGTTCATTCTTCACGTAAAGATACGAAAACAAAAATTGTATAAGCTTTTGACCATTTTATAACATTCATTGCCAAGATCCTGCCCTAGTTAACGATTTGAGAAAATTCTAGTTTTCCAGAAAGTACACAGTACAAATTTATACACTGTCCACATCATAACGACTTGTCTTATGAGAGGTGGCGTCTGTCTTCTTCAGTATATTCTTGACATCGTCACCGCGGTGGTATGAAAACAGCCAAACAGATTATGAAACCTCGATCCCTGATCAGTAGGCGCGGAATTGTGTAACTTCTATGTGATTTTCTTTTCATCCTACGCTACGTCCAATTTATTAACAGTAAAATTGGGATGATCATTTGCTATATTCTCATGTAACCTTAATGTGTTTGTAGCCATGTTTCTCGATCAGAACATAATCATTTTCGGTTACAGGTACTGTTTTCAATATATCGCTGAGGATGCGTTCCATCCTAGTGTAGTACGATTGCTGAAAGATGAGATATTGTGTGCTTTACACTTTTGGTTATGAAAGCTGGCAGTTTCTTTTATATGGTAAGTTCTTTTTATCCATACAAGTGATTAGTTTAGTGGGAGTTGAATATTTTATGTCAAAAGATATAAAGTTTTGTGTGGATATAATCGAGCTATAATTGTCAATAAGTCATAAATGCTATATTCGGATATAGTTTCACATTGGTTATCCTTTTGACATGGAGCTGTCTGGATCCATATACTTGATAATAATTTTCTTCATTGGCTTCCAACACTTGTTGAAATTATTACACAAACACGCTACTTCTAAATATTGTATGCCTCTTTTGAGTTATTAGTAGTTGAACAAGCCTCATCTTTTCATCCTTTATTTATCTTGCATGAGCTATGTGTATGCTCCAGTAGTAGTACTAAACCAGGATAAAGCTGATATTTACTGCTCACGCATTGGTTTGGGATAGGTTGATGCCAGATGTGATCTTATTTAGGTGTAGTGGAGAGAGAGTAAAAAGGAAGTGGATAGTTCATATTTTAAAAGGCTTAATCAGTTACTGAGGCGAGGCATTAGCGTTGAAGTGTTTTGTGGCCTAAGCCTCGAGTCAAACAGATAAAATAATTCGAAGGAATGTAAAATATCCTCATAATAAACTATAAACCACCTTAAAAAATCCATGATAATACCGATTAATAATATTAAAGTCTAACATGCAAACAAACATAAAATAGATCAATAGTTATCATCACTAACTAACTTACAAATTACAATTTATCAAGTAGAAAAATTGTAATATACTGCTAGGAAGTAGAAAAAAGTAAAAGATCTCTCATATCATCAATACTAATCGGATCTAGAAAGAAATCATTTACCCTATTTAGTTCACCTATCATCTTCTTCATCATTATAGTTTTTATTTTATTTTTATTTTTTCTTTTCACTCGTAAGTCTTCTCACTTCCAATGGTTTATTGTCCTTCATCTTTCCCTTCTATTTAAAGGCAGAAATAAGAAAAACAAAATGCCGGCAAAACATTCTAGGTTATAAAAAATAGTCCACGAAGTTAAGGCGAATAATAAAATGTCTAGAAAATGCAAGACGGTGTGCAAACGCCTCTGCCTCGCTGATGATTATTCTGAGGCATAAGCCCCACAAATGGAACTTAAGTGTAAGCTTTGAGGCATTCAATGAAATTCCTTTGAGGCATTCAATGAAATTCTCACGTGAGGCGGGTTTCAAGGCATCAGCAGTAAATAGTTATTTTAAACAATGGATTACCTTTAGAATGGTAAAAATTTCTCAACTATTTTTGTTTTGGGTAAATGGATAAATTTGATTGTGCTTGGAGACTAAGCCCTCGTTTGGTAGAAATTAAATTTCAGATTTTAATCTAAGTCAAAGTTAACTATTAATTTTAACCACATATTTTATAGTATCCACAACTTTTCAACCACACATCTCATCAACTTTTATCAAAATCTACAAAAAATCTAATTTTAATATTCACCAAACAGGTGCTAAATGTGACTAATTTTTTTTGTCAATCCTTCAGCAGTCTTTCCTTTTTTTTATGCGAGTATAAATGATCTTAGCTTGTCTTCGTGACATTATTCCTACAAACTGTATGTTTCATGATCCTTTGATTGATCTTTCCTTTTTAGACTATATTCTTTATACAAGCTACTTGGCCACTGGTTTCTGTCCTACTGACTTTTTACGAGTTGTTGGATATCTTTCTCAGGCGATACTTGTCCAGCACTGTGGGAGCCAGATTCTGAAGTTGGTTGGGATTTGATTACTTCTCAGTCTTTCTTTATAAGGGATGGGTTGTTGCTTCCTAGAATCTTTTAATCCATCACTGGAGTATGACTGTAGTATTAAATAAATATGGTTTATCAGCTTTCATTATATACTCTCGCTAATCCCCCTCTCTCGCTCTCACCATCTTCTATTGATGGTAATATGGCTATCAAAGCAGGCAATTAGTTATTATCTGCATTCTTTGACTAATTATGCTTCTTATTGTCATTTCTTGCTTGCCAGATATCTTGGGAGGTTTTGCAGAATAACTAGTTGGTTTCCTCAACACTGAAGATTTGTTGGTAAGAGTTTGTTAATTGCACGAGGTACACTGTAGCCATTTTATACTATTGTAATATAAAGAGATCATTAATTTTTCTTTTAAGATATAGCAGTGATCTTTTTCCTGAATTTTGTGCCCCTTCGCCATAAGTTAACCAGATCTATATTTTCCTCTAATTGCCTCGTCCATGTGATTTTTAGGTCGATCTCTCATTCTATGAGTTTATGTTTAATGCTTATCCTATTGCCTTTTATAACAAGTGGGTTTAGCGGCTTTCATTCAATGCTTCCAACCCATCTTGATCAGTTCTCATGCCCTAAAAAGGAGAAAAAAAAGAAACTAGAAACAAGATACTGATATTGGTCGCTATTTCTATTTGAGTCCAAGATGAAGGCTTTGTCGGAGGAAAGTTGAGAAAACAAAAATGATTTTGAGCACGATATTTTCTAACTACTCTCATTTTATATTGAATTGCCGCCTTCTCTTTTTTGGGTACTTCAGATTAGTACTTAGAACCCGCTTTCCAGGATACCCTTTGCATTAACATATTACTGTACTTGTCAAAACGTTTAATTGCTGCATCCATTATCGTCAGCATGGAGTCTTTCTCAACCACCCCCACTTCCATTCCTCAGAATCTTGACCAGAAGAGGAAACGTCCCATGGTTGCATATCATGCTCTTATTATATTGATGTCATTACAAAAGTTTCTACACATTTACAACTGCAGATGCCTTGGATAACCAGATCTGCTCCTTTTTAGTTATTGGGGATAACTTGATAAGGTTTGAGGGTGCGGAGAATAGAATGTGCATCTATTATACGAGTGAAAGGTTGTGGTGGTGCAGGGATATGCTTGTATTTGTTGCAGATTTATAGCAAATGGAAAGCTATGAGCATGTCTGTAAGTGAGTGAGGGGGGTTAATAATTTATTTATTTATTTATTTATTTTTTAAGTTGGCACAATCTTGAGTAGTGGCAAAATTGGACAATGAATCAAGTAGAATGCCTCACCTGCAAAACCAATTCAAGTCTGACTATGCCATCTTTGCGAAATGGAGGGAGACTGCAAAAGAGGAAAAATTGCTTTGAAGATGAAGCATACGAGGGACACTGGTCTATGGTGTCTTCACATTCTTTGACCTGTATTGTAGGTGAAACCAAGCTGTTGAAAATGAAACTAGCCATTATTGATGCTCACCTTTTTCAGTATAAAACTGCCTTCAAAGTTAATGGGCATCTCAGCTGATGAGTAGTAGTGGCAGATGTGTATTGTAGAGCTTGATTAAATTTCTTCCTGAGGTAGGATCCATAATTTTATACGCTCTTTTGTTCACGTTGGATGGTGACAATGCCTTTTGCCTTGATAATGTTGATGACGAAGTTTAATTTATTTTATATGAATTTTGCTACTTGTACATCAAAATTGTAGATAAGGGGTTACATAATATGATGCGGAGGAAAACGATTTGATGAAAAAGTTGACTGTTTTAAATTGGCAAATGACGTGGCATTATGTAACCCCTGAAGTACATGTAGCAAGATCCAATCTTTATATGATGTTTGCCTATGTGGTTTGTAACCTGTGACAACTGCTCTTGCAGGTCTACAGGTGTGTAGGGATTTGCTCGTCTTAGTGCCTTGTCTACACCAATGCTTCGAGCTTTTACTTGTATTCAATGAATGGACGCTTCTTTGTAAGTGATGGGAAAATTGTGTATAATTATCTGGAAACTTTTTCTCTCAACACTTGGGAATTGCGAATGGAAACAATATTCTGTAAATGAATGTTTAGAACTCTACTGTACCAGTAAAATTGATGAAGATGATATGACTACGAAAAAGATAAAATTGATTATGGAGAAATGAAGTTGAAAATTAAAATTGTGGCTAGATTTACAATCGTGGGAAGTGAGTTTTGGTTTCTGTTTGATTGAAGATGGAATTTTGATGAGGAATTAATTGATTGATTTAATTAGGGAAGTGATGAGGTGATAGAGAATATCTTCGATTATCTTATAATAATCATTAATTTAAGTCACAATAATTTTTATTATTGTTTCATGCATGTATAATTTTTAAGAGAGAGAAATATGATTTATGACCTAATTTTTGAAAGAATTCTTCCAACTTGATATTTCTCTTAGCCATCGTTTGACATCCTTTATTTTAACTCATTTTTTGTACGTATTCATTTTGAATTGCACATTCATATAATAAAATTTACATTATGTAAATTCAAAAAAATTTCTTATTTTTTAATCATACATTTTTAAAAAATTTACTATTCAAAACTATTTTTTTTTTGTTAATTAATGGCCATGAAACAGGGACTTCAATGTATGATGAGTTATGAATTTTTCATTACGAGCACATATAGTTCTCTATTGAGTGATCCTTAATGTCTCGATTTAATCAGGTCCTATCCATTTAGTCATAGAAATGTACGGGTGTCGTACGCCCATAATACAACACTAATACAACACTATACCTATCGATCGAGAAATGTTACATGTATGCTCAATTTTATCATCTGGGTAGTGAATGTAGAAATGGTAGGATTTCGTTGGCGAATGGACAAGTGTCTTTGAATTTTCACCTCAGGTGATAAATCTGGATGCGTAAGTAGCATTTTTTATATCAATTTATGTAATATTAAGTGAAATGTACAACTGAATGAGTCAAGAGCATGCCATGAAGTGACACCAAAACCGACATTATCAAACGATTTTAACCGCCTATTTACATAGTGCCACCTATCGTAATAACTTATGCTGTGTAGCACTCTTCTGTCTATTTTCTTCATTTCTTTCACATGTAACTAGTTGTCTACCCGTAC
>CAIGRP010038789.1:0-12514 GCA_903798385.1 Fraxinus cuspidata
CATGTTGCACGTTTTCTACAAATTGTGATCAAATTTTATTTTCGTCCCTAAACGATCGAGAGTAGTCGAAAGGTAGTTTAGCGGAGCAGACTACTGCCGCAAAGTGTCCCTTTCTGTGTCAGAAGAAAGGCACCCCGTAAAACCCAGTCCAGTTTGAGCCATTTCAAGATGGAGTCTCATCAAGTGTCATCCGTCATATTGGTTGGACAGGCCTATTAATTTAGAAACTTTTGCTATATGTATATCAATATTTTCGTAAGGATCATATAGCCCCTCTTTGAGTCACATTATTTTTTCATTTTCATTTTTCTACTCATTTTCAGCCACACATTATTCAATAAAATAATATTTTTCATCATATCAATAATTTTTTTTTTTAACTACAGATTCCCCCATTACATAAAAAAAAATATATTCTTGGCTTTTAATGTGCACCAAACAGGGGCATAATACAATATGATATTTTATTATTTTTCAGTTTAAAACAAAATCACATTTTTATCCAATCTTTTCCATCTATATCATTTTCGACAATCATCTATGTACAATTTTGATATACAAGTAGCAAAATTCTAATTTAGAGTTTCACTTAGTGTACAACGGAAGGTTTGTAGAAGGTCACACTTGATATCATTGGACATTGGGAAAAAAATTAAAAAAAATTAAAAAGGCAATCATAGGCACTGTCAACGTGGCACATGTAATTGCCCTGAGTTATTCTTAATTTAACTCATGTCTGAGCTCTATTTTTCCAAAATAAATTTTACGAAAATGATTTTTAAAGGATGTGTGATAAAAAATTAGAGAAAAAAAACTTGAATTTATATACAAAATTATTTGAAAATTTAAATTTTAAAGAATAAGACTCAAACGGGGGGTGCCAAACAAATTTGAATTAATCTGCTTGTCAGGGAACTCAACAAATTTTGGAGAGCCAGCAGCTCTTTCAAGAACCTTTATTTATTTATTTATTTTTTAAACCTTTCAACTAATGTGTAACGCGTGCATAGAATGTATGGCAATGATAGAAAAATTGGTGAATCTTCTAAAGATGTGTCGTGTCATATGAGATTGGGACAAAGCAACCTCGATGGCCTGCCATTTGGCTTCATCATCTTTTTATTGGTTTCATCATTTAATATCACATCCTTTTGTGATCATAACATTATTCAAATGTAAAAGCTTATCTGCAAATTCATATTTTCCAGATAGATTAGTTTACTTTTTATATAAAAATAATGACACGTAGACATAATTATTGAGTTATAGATAGGAAATTAAAGCTTGAACTTGGACGTCTATTCATTCAACATTAGTAGCACGTGGATCGAGATTTTTAACTTACATACCACCTAAATAATAATCCATAGAATACATTGAAATTGTTCTTAACTATATGTGGCCGAGTTGGAGGTGGTTTATATCGATTACATAATTGATGAAGTAGATTCATTCGCTTAACTATCGATCGCGTTATAGAAAATTTAGACCCATTTATTAACAAAATTAAGTTTAATGTTTATTGTGAACGGAAAATTAGTTTTTCTTCGTCAAAATATTTCTATATAAAGGTCATATGCTCAAAACAGAGATGAACATTGGCACTTATCACCTTTTTCTTAGGGATGGAAATAAAGTGGTTCACAAATTTGTCTCTTTTTCTTGTTCACTAGTTGTGTCGAAAAGTTGAAGAGATTTTATTCTTCTCTTTCTTTCATCGACTATTCGAGACGAATTAAATTAATATATATCTCGAGAAAAAATATAGTTGTCTAATGGGATGCTCAAAGAACATCCATACTCGAAGTCCCTTTCAGAGCATATACTGGAGAGGGCAAAAAAGGCATAATTTTTTATGCATTTGCCAACCAATTGTGACAGTTACTTTCTTCTTTTCAAAGTTTCATCACCCCAATAATTGATTTCTTCAATGTTAACTTGTGAATTGATCTTCAAGAGAGTTCTTTAATCATTCAAAGTTCAAACCTATATTGAGAGGGTAGATTAGGACGAGAGATTCGTCAAGTTAGCTTGGCTCACGCACTATAGCAAATTACTCGTGAGCGCTGCTTATTGACACGTCATAATGAGTGAAAATATAGAAAAATATTGACAGTGAAAAGTGCAAAATACAAAAAATTATTTGACGAGCTCATGACGAGAGCCGAGCAATTTGACTTGTCCCATTTAACACTCCTACCAACATTTAGACCAATAACCAATTCTATTTTGATAGCATCAGGGAGAAATCAATCATTAAACATATCATTTAACAGTTTAATCGATTATTTGTTTAGGCAGTGTGACCATTCATTTAAAATATAAATTTTGTGGCTAATACTCATTTTGCATCTCTCATTTGCAACAACATAGGCAGCCGAAAGCTTGCAAAAAGTGGCGGGACTTTTCTCATTGTGACCACTCCAACATGAGAATCAATAGGAAAAAGAAAAAATAAGTATTTTAAGCATAAAGCACCTATAAAATTGACCACGTAAATTTCTTTTACCTAAGACGCTGCTTCAAAATACGAATGTGAGTTTATGAAAGATAATATGTGGACCAATTGGGTGGTGTGCATCATAATTGGCTTTAATACGTAAGATAAGTTTTCAGAAGGGCTATTTGGATAAGCATGAATACACGTGAATAGAGATCGAGTTTCTCTTTTCCTAACTGATTTGATTGATCATCAAAATCCGATCAACCCCTCTTGGACAAATCAGAGAGTGACGATTATCGTCAAAATCAGTGAACGTGACTATAAGCCCAATTGATCCATGGCCTAAGCTAAATGCCTTTTGGCCAAGAAGAATGTTATTCTTGCATAAAGAATCTTATACGATATTTAACACAACTTTTCACCTAATTAATCACATATTTTGTTCAAAATACTACAAATTCTTAGAACCCCACAACATTTGCTCTAAATGAGAAAAATGTCCAAATAAGCCTTCCATAGCGTATAATAGTACAACTACAACAATTTGTCATTAAAAAAAAAGGCCCTGGTGAAGATTTTTTTAGAATGATTTTGTGAAAAAGTATTTTTTTTTTCAAAAAAAAATTGTTGTGAATTAATCGCAAGATAATAGCAAGATGAAATAAATAAAACAAATAAGAACATCAAGATTTTATGCGGAAACACAAGAAGGGAAAAAATCATGGACAGTGGATGAGAAATTTTTACTATAATCAATAATGAAAGTGTATACAAATCAAGATCCCAATACTCTTAATTAAGATCAAGATTCTCAAAATGTTATATGAATGGTATAACTTTAATAGTGGGTATAAAAATCTTAAAAGACGATGTGGATGAATAGAAATCCAAAACATGAAATAGGTCGAGGACGAATTGTCATTGTTTCTCGAGCGCTCTCCTAGCTCCACGCGAGTGGCATCATCGAACGAAATGCTGGTGCAAGGTGGGCGCTAGCTCTGTACTCCGTTCTTCACCACCCCAAAATGTTTCAAGCGCTTCAAGACCATGGGTCTTTTTGAAAATATCCTAGTGTCTTTTTTAAAATGAATTTTAGAATGTGGGGACAAAAAAGAGCCAATCATCATCTACTTTAAAGTTCGATAAAAATAAGAAGAGGTTCTAAATATTAAAATTAACAAATTGATTTTAGAAAAATGTCGTAAGTTATCTGTTTGACACTCTTTAATTTATTTTATGATTTTCTAAGAGATAATATTCAACCACACGTTTACACAATAAAATATTTTAGATATATACTAAAAATAATTTTCTACTTTTTAACTGCACATTATTCTAAAAATCACTATTTAAAACTCTTTTTTTTGTCAAAATGATCGTCAAACAAACACTAAATTTGAATTTACGCAACTGTGTATATAGTTTCATGATTAGAAATCATAGTAGACGGGTAACATGCTGTGGGAACGTCATCTGTGTCCATCATAAAATGAGAACATGGGTTTTTCTGAAAAACCAGGCAACCAAAATTCTCTCCAATTTAATTTGTTGTTTGAGTTTAACCATAACTTCAACAAAGCTTTATTGGGTAAAATGAGGAACGTGGATCCACGAATGGGTTGATTTGTGATTTATTTAGGAAAACATGCATCAATGGGGATTGCCTTGGATTGTGGACCAAAAACTGTCAACTTCCCAGTTGCTAACTTTAGCAACTGACGATAATTCCACCGCCCCACTGCTTCGAATCAATTCGTCCGCCGTGCGTCAATCCTCCGCAACACCCCTTCAGTTTCTTTCTCTCGATCTTTGCCTTCAAAAGGGGAAGTCCCATTTGCAGTTTTTTTCAAATGGGTACAACCTCGAATCCACTCTGTGTTCATATCTGCTGAATTCTTGCTGGGTTTTTGTACCTTTTTGTTTTTAGACAATTTGGGTTTCAGCATTCCATTCCCATGA
Organism: Fraxinus cuspidata; assembly: GCA_903798385.1. Lineage (NCBI taxonomy): Eukaryota > Viridiplantae > Streptophyta > Magnoliopsida > Lamiales > Oleaceae > Fraxinus > Fraxinus cuspidata. Next base: position 4,403 of record CAIGRP010038789.1, read on the forward strand.
AGGCTGAGACTAGAGGGATCATTAGACTAAAATGTTCTGTCAAGAACTACGATTGGGGGAAGATTGGGAAGGAATCGAGTGTGGCGAGACTTTACGGGAAGAACAGCGGGGAGGAAACTCATGATGATAAGCCTTACGCCGAGTTCTGGGTTGGGACTCACGACTCTGGGCCCTCCTACACTGTCGCCGTTGGCCACAAGGAGAACGGGATTTTGCGGGATGGTAATGGGGCTCTAAAGAAAGATGATGATAATCATTGTAATCGTTGTAGTTTGATGAGATTGAAGGATTGGATTGAACAAGACCCTAGTGTTCTTGGTGATCAAGTTTGGGAAAAGTGGGGTTCCAATCTCCCCTTTCTCTTCAAGGTACTACTTGTATCTTTATTTATGTTGTTTTTGTATTTTGTTAGAATTTTGCAGTTGTAAAGGTGGAATCGGAGAGAATAAGTGTTATGATCATTTTCTTTTCTACTTTTTTGGGTTGAAGAATCTATCATTGATCCTTTGTGTTAAGTTTTTCTAATTGCTATTGATATGCTTTTTAATAAATTTCTCCGACGGGTCATAAGGTATTTTAAATGATATTTCGCTACAGTGCTTTGAAATTTGAGATTTATGATACTCTGTAATATTAAAAATAACAAAAAATAGTCATCTTTAACCCAGTATCATTTTGAGGTGTTCATTATCCATTGAAACATTGAGAAATAGATTTCCTCATGGGAATTTTTAGGTTTGTTGCCCAAAGATATGAATAGTGTACCTTGCATTTCAAACTACTCAGAAATATTTTTTGAAATCTCTCAGCTCTACTAGCCTACAGGATTAAGTTCTTTTCCATTTTTTAATAAAACCGGTATGTATTTAGGTACTTTCAGTGGCAAAGGCATTGTCAATTCAGGCTCATCCAGATAGGGATGTGGCAGCAGTATTGCATGAGCAATATCCAGATATGTACAAGGATGGCAATCACAAGCCTGAGATGGCTTTGGCACTGACTGATTTTGGGGCTTTATGTGGCTTTATCAGTCTTGAGGTAGTACACTTATCTTCTAGTCTTGGGATGAATCTTTTGAGTGGGTTTTCTTTGTTTCATATTTGGAACCAATGGCTTTGTAAATCCTTAATATGTGTTTGGAATGGATTATTCATTATCCATATTTAGAATTAATGTCTTCATGGTGGTGTAGTAAAGAGCCTGAGTAAGTCTGCAGTTATATCTTTGCAGAGAGCAGATTGCTTCAGCAGTAAATCTGTTGGACTCAATAGTAATTATTCGTCTTGTGAAGGTTTTTATATGACTTGAAAATATATTGGGTGGTCTTTTGGTATTTGATAGGGTAAATTCGACATGGCTTTGGAAGATGGCTGAGGAGATTGTTACTATCAAGATTTCTTAAGAACATCCTGAATCCTCAAAGCTCATCTTCTACAACAGGGATTACTGTAACCTCGGCCAGTGATTCCTGTTTTTAAAAACTTGTTATGGTGTCAATCGTCAATTTTTCTTTAGTTGTATGTATAGGTGTTGAGGGTATGACTGGTTTGAGAGCATTAGCAACCTGATGATTGAATTTATTAATTGAGGGTGTGTTTGATTGCAAGTATGAAATTTGTATGAAAAGAAAATGGAAAATGTTGTACTTTTTTATAAAGTTGAGTTTTTGGGAAGTGTGAATTGCTTAGAAAAGAAAAACCTAGCTCCCAATGTTTTCATTGTTTTTAAGGAAAACGCGGTCACGTAACCAACTTTTGGAAAATATTCTCCATACAAAAACATGTCAATCAAACACCCCAAAGTAACTCGGGTGGAAAAAGGACAGCCAATCTAATACACCCTTAATGTTTTGTTGAATCTCTGAATGTACCTCACTAATGAGATCTGGATGATTTTAATGCTCAGTGCATCCACCAATCAACGTGGTGTGGTTTAGGTGGTTTGTTTGACAAATTTGCCATATGTTTTTGTGTGGACAAGTTCGACTGACTTGATTAGCTACTCAATGATGCCAGTTAAATAACTGCTTTTAAGGAGGATTATTATTTATATTATATTGTCCTTTTTTGTTTATTTTGGTTATCCTTAATAAACTTTAGAGGATAAGATTAAGGAAAGCAATATAAAAATGAGAACTTGAGAAGCTAATTTTAAAACGGATGTGCTCCATTGCAGTGCCAAAAGAACTTACTGATACTTTTATCAATTTTATCAAGCAGGGGCAAAATTGATGGATTCTATAGGAAGATTCGGAAGTATATCAATTTTCAAAAGGATATTTTATGACATCCTAAACTTTATGGATAATGAATAATCTGTACTCGTATAACATGTAACTTTTAAGGATACCTAGATTCCAGAGTCTATAGACAGGTCCTGCTCCAAATTCAGCACAGAATTTATAATGGTCCTAAAGTAAGGTGTATCATCTTGCCATCCTTCCTTCTATGATAAGGTTTCAACTCATTTGGAAATATAAAGAGTAGATCTCTCAGTGACATTTTAAGTATTAAACTAAATTGATAGAGATAAAGATGAATCTTGTACCAGGCTGATGGATCGGATCAACATCTCATGTCTCATTACGACTTTTTGGAAAATTCATTGCAATTCACATGGAAGTTTTAATGTTTGTTTATAGGAGCTTAAAGATGTTGTTCAAAATGTACCTGAGATTGTAGAGGTGGTTGGTGGTGCACATACAGCTCAAGTGTTACACATTGATGAAGAGGACAGGGAAGACAAAACCAAAGAGGTCTTGCGATCCATATTTACGGAACTCATGTCAGCCAGCAAGGTCACGATTTCCCAAGTAATCTCCAAGATGATAACTCGATTGAATGCAAAAAGTGAGGTATAAAAGAATTCTAGCTTTTTGTATTACAATTATTGTCCTCCTTGTCATAATAACAATTGGAATGCTATATTTTGTCATCGGATAGGATGCATTCATTTTTTAGCTCATTTTGGTATGGTCAATAGACTCCTTCATCATTTCTCCCTCATTCACTGAATGCATCCAGAGTTGCCACTTCTACTTCAGTTCCATCATGTACCAAAAAGTTTGCGTCTAATTGAAAAGGGAAAACTTTCCTTAGTGGCTGTTCATATTGTTCGAATGAATGGGAAAGACATTACGCGTATCTGCAGGAGTATACACAATATGACATTGAAGCTTTTGCATCTTAATCTTGACAGGATAAGCGTTTTTTCTACTGTCATTTGTTCTTTATTGTTTGTTTTAAATTAATTCATTAAGAAGAATTTGACTACTTTGAATGTCTTCTGTCGAGAGAACATTTTAGTATTTAGTGAAAAAATTAAGGAGATCCATATTATACCAATACCTGCTATGATTATTTTCTTCAACGCATTCTCTCAGCTCTGATGCAATTTGTGAAGTGCGTGGAATTCCATTAGCCTGGCAGTCTTACTAACATGAATTTTTTTCAGAATTTTTGTTCAACCAATGCATCGGGAAGTAAAAGATGGATTGTCTAAAGTTTTTTTGCCGGAGGTGTACATAAGAATTCATCTATAAATTTGTGTTTATATTCAATTACTATCTGATTGAGTTGTGTATGAAAGTTATTGAGGTATTCCATATTTGTCTATAATGGTCAAATTTTTTGGTGGTTAGATTTAAATTCTTTTGGAAATAAATCTAATATCTTGTGATGTATAGGTGAGGGAGCTTACAGATAAGGAAAAGCTGGTTTTGCAGGTCGAGAAGCAGTATCCAGCCGATGTTGGTGTTATATCAGCCTTCCTGTTCAATTATGTGACACTTAATCCAGGCGAAGCACTATATATTGCAGCAAATGAACCTCACGCATATATATTTGGAGAATGCATTGAGTGCATGGCGACATCAGATAATGTTGTTCGTGCTGGCCTTACGCCGAAGTACAGAGATGTTCAAACTCTCTGTTCCATGCTCACATTCAAACAGGTGATGATCAAATTTAATGCATAGGAGATTTTGTATTTCGTTACATTATTATTTCTTTTATCTTCCCTCTTACTTAAGACCAGCTGATTATCATTTCGAGGCCCTTAAGTCATGTCAGGAGCGACAATAATGAGCCAGCAGCTTGATTATGTTTTGGTATTCCATTCTGTAACATGTCGAAAACTCGAAGTGTATGCCTGTTGTGAGCAACATTTAGAGTGTCTGCATAGAAGGAACTCTGGCATTAATATAATATCTGTGCTGAATATTACGGTAGCCTCCCCCTAAATCCTTTCGTCCAGCCACTATCAGGTCAAAAAGAAGAAAACAGAGAGATAACCACTTTTATTGAGATCTCGGTTTACTGTGGGCTGACTTGATAGAATAGATGTGATTAAATGCAAACTTAGCCTATGTGTGGCTCATATTTATAACTCTATAGATACTCAAGTCACTTTCTATCCACATCCTTCAAGTGACCCACAAGTATTACCCCTTATCCACCACTCATTTATATCTATTTATAATTAAAATCGGTTGTAAACACTTCCCAAACGTGCTCTAACTTGTAAGTTTGTAATTGGATCCTTGGTAATTTTCACTTGGCATTAGAATCACATTTTTAAGAAAGGGTGAAGCGATGCTGGTCACTAGGCCCTTTTGTATTTTGGACAGTTTGAAATTTATATAAATGCAGTCATTTCATTGAGGGGCAGCAACCTGTTAGCGAATAGCATTTCAACCCTTACCAAGATTTTCCCAGTAGCTCTGGTAAATTAGCATCTGTTGTTCTACCTTCTCTATCTAAGTTACAAGTCCAAAATGAAGAAAAAATCAACATCACTTGAATACCTAATATTGCAATTAGTTCATCGTCATCCATGATTAGTTTTTGTGGAAACTTGTTCCCTGTTAATGAGACACAAATATTTTTTGTTGTGTTGGGTTCTGATTCAAATTCAATGGTACACTTTGTATAGAATGGAAAAAGTTGGACTTGAGATTTTTCGTGCCTATCGATACCTTTCTTGGTTTAATAATACCAAGTATAGGCCTTCTGTTGGCTACTTATGGCTGCTGGGCCCCTCAATGGATGTCTCTAAAGGTATTTGCAGTCACATTCGAGCATTTTTGGTTTGCAGTATTAGAAGGGACTGGAAGTAAGATTGTTCAGTATTACAATCCACCAGACCCAACATGTCATTATGGTCTTAGATCAGCACTACTTGTTTTGCATCTAACTTGTGCTATTGCAGGGCTTGCCCGAAATCCTTCCAGGAGTTGCTTTGAACCCTTATACCGTTAAGTATCTCCCCCCATTTGATGAATTCGAGGTTGATCGATGCATTCTTCCCCAAGGAACATCAACCGTTTTTTGTGCAGTAGCTGGACCCTCCATTTTTCTGGTGTTGATGGGAGAAGGAACGATGTGCACGGTATCCTCTAAAGAGTTAGTTGGCCAAGGTGATGTGCTATTTACACCTGCAAATACTGAGATCACTGTTGCAACTACATTAGGTTTGAATTTATATAGAGCAGGAGTAAACAGCAGGTTTTTTGGAGAGTTACATGATAATTGCTACTTGAAATCTGCAGCAGAGAACTAAACGGATTTTTCTTATGCACTGCTGCACTTTTGTGTAACATTAGCATACTTTTGTATATTTATTTACCTCTTATATAGATCAATAAATATATTTAGAATCTGAGGTCTTGGAAGTTTCTGTTTTTCAACTTTTGGTGAAATTATTCTGTAGATTTTAGAGGTAAAAGGCCTTTTTTGGAGGCCAAGATGAAGAACAACATCCTATCAAAGTACTGGAAAAATTCACAAAGTATCAGAAAAGACGTTACCTTGTCAATTTCTCTCATTATTTTGGTCTTTAGGTTTGTTGAATCCATCCTGTGATTAGTGATAACAAGCAGCCAGCTAAATCAGTTTTTAAATAGGATTCAATCCGACCCATATTCGCAAATGATTACAAAAAATATTAAAGGAATATCCTAAAAAATATTCCAACAAATTATGCTCGGATATCACCCTTTATTGTTCAATTTAATAAAAAATTTTGATTGGAACATCGTGTGAATGACCATATGAGATGTAAAAGTGAAAGCTCCGCCTTGAAAAACTGTGAAAATTGCACGCTTAAGAGGCATTTGATTCGTTGTTTTCTGTTTGGTAAAACATCCAAAATTGGTTTGATTTGATATTTTTCATGAAACTGTATTTCAAAAACAAAATTATATTTAGGAATAATTGCAGCAACAGTACCAAACATTTCATTAAATAGCAGACTTTGCCCAAACATTTCATTTGTATCACTCACGGTACCAAACCTTTCAAAATATCGCAACTGAAGTCCAAATGAATAGTTTATGTTAGTTGGACCGTTAGTTGTCTTTAACAATAATTTTGACTGATTTTAAAATGTTAAAGTGGTAATTTTACATTTTTTATAATAAAATAACCAAAATCAAATCATTAAAATTTAAAACTCATTTCCCAGACTAAGCCAAATCACCTGCGTCTTGGAAATTTACTCAGTGAATGATGATGCAGCAGCTGACGAGGAGAAGAAAAAAGATATTTCCCAGACTACTTTGATTTCCCAGATTTGCAGGAAAAATAAGCTAAATCTTGATTATTATATGTCGATATGCACGCGAAATGGTTCTTCAAGACAGTAAACACTGAGGTGAAATTATAGTTTCTACAGAATGACAATGATTTGTAGGGTGGGGATAAGGCACACATAATCCTAAAAGATTGGTTTTTACCCATTTGAAAAGTAAATATTGTGCCCATAATCCAGAAAGAATGGCTTTTTCCACTTTGAAAAGTAGATATTGTGAAGAGTGATGCTCTTCAATTTCAGGACTCATCCAGTATTCTCCATTCCAGATTCAAGGCAAAGATTATTATGCTATAGCGGTAGCAACAAAAATACACACACTAGACAGCTAAAATCTAAGTCAAATCACCTGTGTCTTGAAAATTTACTCAAATATAGAGCAATGAATGATGATGCAGCATCTAACGAGGAGAAGAAAGAAGATATTTTTCGGGCTACTTTTATTTGCAGATTTGGGTGGGGATGGAAGGAGAAGAAGGTGAAAATGAGTTTTTAATTTTAATTATTTGATTTCGGTTATTTTATTATAAAAAAAAATGTAAAATTAGAATTTTAACCCTTTAAAATCAATCAAAAATATTGTCAAAGTCAATTATTTGGTCAATTAACGGTCAAACTAACAAAAATCATCTATTCGGACTTCGACTGCGACATTTTGAAAAATTTGGAATCGTGGTTGGCACAAATAAAAGATTTGAGCAATGTCTGCTACTTAATGAAAGGTTTGGTACCACTTATTCAATTATCCCTTATATTTATAAATTCAGCTTTCATTTTGGTTATTTTTAAAATTCATTTGCACTTTTTGAAACTTTGACAACAATTTTTTTTTCTTTGAAAAGTTTGCACAATTAATTCTTTATCTTTGGCACCTGAAACATTGTCAAACTTTAAGGTCAATCTTTTTAATTCTCACCTTCACTCCATTTGCATAATTTGTTCCTTTTCCGTAACTTCTTCTTCTTCTTCTATGCTCGCCCCTCCAACCAAAAATCCACATTAATACAAGAAATGGCCCAAGTAGCAGGAGAAGGCCACAAAATTTTAGCAGTAGTTGGAGGTGAAAGCATGTATGGACTCGCATGGTTTCTCAATAAACCATATTCTCTCTCCTTCTCAGCTTTTCTTTTTCCTTCTTCCCTTTTGAGGATTATTGACGCAAAAACTCCTGACCTCGTCCCTATTGCGGAATACCCTCCATTCCTGGGGAATTTTTCATACCTCGAAGGTCATATAGAGAGCATTTTCCATCATTTTGAAAGAACAAGAAATATTTCGTAATAGGTATAAAGATCAGGCAGGTTTTGCACAATAACCCTTCCTTTTATTAGCACGTGAAGGGAAGATAATTACATTGATTTATTATAGACAAGATCACATTAAAAATAAGTCATATTTATTACGTATCTTTAAAATAAGTAAATCCCCAAATATGCACTCTATTTACTTTTAATGTACACAAGCAATTCATTAAACCCATGTCATACTAAAATAAGTATAAACTTATTTGTAATTCTGCCGTTA
>CAIGRP010038805.1:0-15275 GCA_903798385.1 Fraxinus cuspidata
TATGAAAATGATATTTTAAAACCAGGTGTATGTGTAATTTCCTCAAAAAAAAATTCTTCCAAAAATATAGTGCAAACCAGAGACGGATCCAGGACCAGACTACAAGTTAAGCTTATATGTAGAAAAAAATAAATTTACACGTAAAAATTTTTTTACAAGAATTTTTACACTAAAAAAATTTACAGGGCCTAGAATTGGGTCCCGCTGTTGCCCGGCCCAATCCCTCCCAAATCTGCCCCTAGTTCAAACAACCCTAAATATTCTTCATACGGAAAATCAAAAAAATGTATTATATAATGGTCAACAGACCTAAATCTACACTAATAGCATAAAACAAAGGGATAATTGCAGTACAAGCTCGAAACCTTCGAAATACTAGCAGACTTTCTATAAATCTTTAATTTGTTGCAGCCGTTACATCTAATATTTCCAAATGTTACAAGTGAAATCCTTCTAGACAATTTCCATCCACAAATTCCGTCAGTTGATCAAAAATTTAACTTTTACCACATAATTTATATTTTAAAAGAGGCAAAAGAGTAACTCTATATTTATCACATTAAACTAATTAAATAAAATAAAGAATATAAAAAAAGACATTCGTCTTCTTCCTCTTACCCACCACACCACCCCCCCCCCCTTCACCCATCTCAAACCCAAAACCAGCCACCCCGACCACCTCCACACGATCGACATATATAATGTTTATGATGTAGTATCCAGGTCAAGCGAATTAGGTTCTGGAAGTGGCATAGATCCTTGGGCTTGAGATCAGTGACACGAACTAGATCAGAGGAGCGATGTCGAATGTATTGGCTCACCGAGCCGGAATAGCGAAATTTGACAATTGGGCTTCCGAGTTTTTGATAGGAACAATGGCACTACAATTAGGATCAGCGAAAGCATTTTGGAAGAGCTCATAAATGAGGTGAAAGTCATAGCATAAATTGGGGTCGAAAGGGGTTGCAGATAGGGGGGAGTGTTCATCAATGGGTTCAAGTTTTAGCTCAAGTATTGGTAAGATTTTGGATGAAGAGGAAGTAGATTCAGGGTAATAATTCAATTCTTCAAATTGCAGTACTGAAGAACCCATTTGCATTTCTCAATTTTGTATGTGTTAAGAGAGAGATAGAAAGTGTTGATATAGTGACAAAGCTTTGAAAAATGGAAGTGGTTTGGATTTGAGGTGGGGAAAGGGGGAAGGGCGTGGGGGGTGAGAGGAAGAAGATGATTGTCATTTTTTTTCTTTTTTTAATTAGTTTAATTATGTAATGTGATAGATATAGAGTTACTCTTTTGTCCCTTCTTAAAATAATAAAAAAGTGGTCAAAGTTAAATTTTTGATCAACTGATAAAATTATGGATGGAAACTATCCATAATGATTTCATCTGCATCGTTTGAAAATGTTAGGGTCACAATTGCAACAAATCGAAGGTTTGAGGAAAATTTACTAGTGTTTCAAAGGTTTGGAACTTTTGCTACAATTATCCTTAAAACAAATTGTGTTCTCAAGTTGGAGATATTCGGTTTGTCCATTCTTATTTACACTAAACCTAAATCTACACAAATAAGTATCGTGAATGTAAAATTTTATATATTCTCTTTGTAACATACTAGGATAGGTAAAATTATTTTTATTTACATATACTGAAAGATCAACAAATACTACATACTCATCATTCAATTTTATCTATTTTAGTTTAAGCCCCTGTTTGGTCCACATTATTTTTTTCATTCTCATTCTTTTACTCATTTTCAACCACACATTCTTCGACAAAATAATATTTTTCTTCACATCAATAACTTTTCCTTCTTTTTCAACCACATATTCGCTATCATTAAAAAAAAATGCATTCTTGATTTCATAATGTGCACCAAACAGGTCCTAAATAGATTATAAACAACTTTGAAACATGCTTTTTAGTCATAACTCAAGACAATTGTTGAACCGGATCTAATTTGATACTCTTCCTAACATTTCTCGTATGAGCCAAAGACTTTAATTTTGTTGTACAAAAAATAAAAAATAAAAAGCGGAAAAGAAATAGAAATAGAAGAGAATAAGTTACTAAATTTTCATAACTTTAAATCAATGATGCAAAAGGCCCGTCTAGACGAGGCTCTTTTTTGTTTGGTATTTTCTTGTTTTGAAGTTTAGTTTGACCAAATGTTCAATTGCTAAAAATAATTTGAATCCAACAAAAAAAATCCATCCTATCTCAAATTCAGTCCACAAATATAACTCTTTCTATATATAAACAAAGTATTATTGACTTCTAGTATATAAAATTTTGAGAATTATATTTTTTGTTAGAAACTTGAAAATTATAAATGAAGTTCCTATAAATTTTCAAGGTATACATTATTTTATTTATTTATTAATCTAGAATAATTAAAATTAAATTAAAAAGGAAACTCCTTATTTTACGTACACGTGCCTTTACTTGTAAGGCTTGGGACTTAAATTCCGTGCCTAGATGCAAATCACATAATTTAGCGGATTGCTTTAAATAAAAGTGAGTTGTGGTTGGACCTAATCTTAAACGTATTGGGTTGACCCATATGTAACCCACATATTGTTGGCCCAACCGATTCTGCTCTGGTGACGTTAGAGTTGGGGAAAAATTCAAAAGTCAGAGATTAAGTATGACACAATTCAATTTTCAGGTATCAAGTTTCAAAACGCAAAAATCAGGTATTAGCTAATTAATTAAATATATTTATTAATTAAATATAATAAAGTCACAATTATACAATTAATTACCACATACACATGATTATAGGCCACAACTGATTTACTGGTCACATATTATCATATTACCTCCAATCAACCACCGCCGCCTGCTAAAATCCACCATCGCTCCCAACACTACCATAAATCATTGGAGCCATTGACGGACTGCAAAAATCATTCGTCGCCGATGAGGTTGCTTCAGAGCATCGTTGCCATCATGAACGATGCCGACGAAACCGGTGGTGTCTATGATAAATAGACGAGAGAATATAGAGAGAGAAGGAAGAGGGTAGAGAGAGAATAGAGAGATGAAAAATGATAGGGTTTGTATTATATCGGTACCTGATTTGTGAATAATGAAACTTCAATCCTGAATTTTAAATTGTTATTTTCAAATGCCTAGAATTATGTAATTTCCTCTTAGAGTAGGCTGGCAGATGATGAAGCAAGGCAATCTTTAGTTGATCCTTAATGGGCCCTTCAAATTTTGAATTTCAATTTTTCTGGGTAACATTGTGCACTGTACTCCAATTATGTAACTGACACCTACACTATTAATTTCAGTAGTCTAACATGTCTGAACACTGTTAGGCACAACCTATGTAAGGAAGGGCAAGCCACCAAGCCCAGTACCATTCTTTCTGTATATATTTTTATAGTATTCGTTAATTTTCAATAAAGGTAAAACCGTAAAAGGAAAATGAAATGGATAACAGGTATGAGCCGTAATTACTTGTGTATAAAGACAAGTTAACTCATATGTACCAAAGAGTTAATGTGCCAAGTTGTCTAACTGGTGGCAATTGGATTGAGCAGCTCGTCTGAACTTGACCCTAGGCTGCTTGGACGAACAGCTCATGTGGACAGAACCCACGAGTTCGTAAAAAAAATGAATAAATATATATATGGCCTCGTGAGCAACTCGGCTCAACCAATAAGCTCACGTGCTTAGGGGTTGAGCTCGCTTCATGAGCACAAGATGAGCTCGTGAGCTCATAGACTGACGCCACTACCTATGGTAGGAGGGGTTGTTAACAGTCATAGTGGCTGCCTACAAATTCCAAAATCTAGTCTGCAGTTTAGACGGGTGGCTGCCTACAAATTCCAAAACGCATCAAATGTGCGTATATAGATGGGACATGATTTAATAGATACTATACAGAATATGATCATCTAAAGTGACAAAATTTAAAGGATGCATTGTACATTGCATCCTTTTGATTTACAGCATGAAATAAAGATAAAGGAGTAAAAAGTAATGGAAACATGATTGGGTGTGTTTCGAGGGAGAAATCGACATTATTTTCGTTGTGTAGTTTTCAGTTTTTCTACTCGATTTACACTTGTTGGATTTTGATACCCAATAAATCCTGAGTAATGATATTAAACCGATTTATTAGTTTGGATTATATTTCATATGCCTCGGTCGATGATTGAAATGTCGATACCATAATGAACAAACTATTCCGACAACCTATGTGGACCATTTGAAGCAACATAATTTCATTAGTGTTGTTCATGGCCCGTTATGACCCGACATTTTACCTTGGAATGGCTTCTCGGTTGAAAACTCATTTGTTGGTATCTTTTGTGCATTTATTCTTGACCTAAAGCCCACTTCCTTGTCTCATATAAGTGGCTCGTTTTACTTGTGTTTGGGTGTGTGAAAGAGGTGAAGAACCCATTTTGTTGTAGAGAGGAGAAAAAACAGTTTCCTTCATTTGCTTTGTGCTTTGCCTTGTGCCTTTTGTGGTAATCCTTCTGTTTCCTTCTACCTTAGCCTTGGTGGCTGAAAATAGGTAACATTATTCTTCACACCAAGTCCTTTGTGGGCTGATTCACCTTGAAGCAACCGGTTGTGGGCGGTGTCGAATTAGTGGTTGTGGTTTGGGGCTTTGATTGTTCATTGTGGTGTTGATTTGTTGGAAACTGAGCCCGAATCTTGAAACAATCAAAGGATATTATCAACAACACTACTTTTTTTATGGATGACTTCGACTACTAAACTTGCTTTTGGNAGCAACCGGTTGTGGGCGGTGTCGAATTAGTGGTTGTGGTTTGGGGCTTTGATTGTTCATTGTGGTGTTGATTTGTTGGAAACTGAGCCCGAATCTTGAAACAATCAAAGGATATTATCAACAACACTACTTTTTTTATGGATGACTTCGACTACTAAACTTGCTTTTGGATCCACAATAATTATGTCAAATCTTTTCTGATTAATAGTTTGAGCATTAAGGTGAGAAAATTTAGTAAGATTTTTGGAAGGGGTATAATGATGTTGGTGTCTAATGCAAATTACTTATGGATCCATCTCGAGTCAATCTAAAGAAGCGTTTTTATCCAAACAAAACAGAAAGTACGTCATGCTGTCCCACAGCCATCAAATGGAGATCGAAACATAGGAAACGTCATCTAAAAACATCATAATGACAAGATTGAAAAAGGTATTTCAAGGACGACATCAACACCCCCCGCAACCAATTAAAAGAAAGTTATGATAGCCTAGTCATCATGATGACGCCATCGTCATTGAACTCCAAACCGACCAATTTTTTTCTAAAAATGATGATAACACACAAGTCAGTTGGACAATGTAACTTGATATGATTAGGGCGTCAAGTTCTAATTGTCTATATAAAGGGGATAAAGCCTCACAAAAGGGATCGAGCTATCAATGATCTCTCAAAACTGCTTGAACTAAAATCCTAGCAAAATTACACCTTTTTTTCAATAAATATCACACGATCATGGTATCAAAATTATCCTTAAGTTGATCTAAAGGTGTTACGTCAATTTTAATCATCAACAAATGACTTTTTTATCCTGTAATTACATTCATTTACTAACGACTTTTTTTCAATTATTCACCTTCGAAAATCAGCTTAAAATGTAGATCGGGTAAAAATAAAATACTCTGGGGAAAAATAATTTCTCATGCTTTAAAAACTTAAAAATGAGAAAGAGGATTAAATTACGAGGTACGGACAGTGCACTATTTTTTTGTAAGAAATTTAAGCTTATCCTTTCACAGTGTAGTGTTCAGACAGACTGCACGGCCACGACGAGATGAAGAAAAAGCTGCTTTGCAATAGTGTTCTGATACATACACATGCATATACCTTTTTGTGTGGGACTCACCAATCACAAACCCTTTTGACTCGTTTGATAATACGTGGACTAATCTAACATTGCCACGTTTCATGTAAGTAATAAAAAACAATGCCGACGTTACACCCTCTCCTCCAGAGGAGCTTCGTTGTTTCCCCGGAGTATGAAGGACCGGAACACCCAAAAATCTGGCCTCCACCCCCACACCGCCACCTGTCTGTGACAAATTAACAATAATAATTGGTAATTTAAAAAGCAATTAAAGCAATCCACGAAGCATGATCGATATTCGATATTGAAATCAAGTTTGAATATGCTCAAACGTTAGCAAATGAAGTCCATTTGGTGCTATTGTTGTTATTATAACTTTTGCTCAATCATGACTTCAAAAATACTTTTATTTAATTAAACTTCAACTATTCATCGTATATCTTACACTCAATCCGTTTCATTTATATAGACTGATTTTGCTTTTAACACTGATTAAGAAATTTTATTTTAATATTATTGAAAAAATAATTTTTGTCAAAAGCTTTCATAATTTACCCTTATTTAATTATAAACAATCGGTAGTAAGTTGGAAGTAATAACGAAATGAATTAATTAATTTTTAAGAAGTGCCTTTACATTTGCACAATTTCAAGATTAAGTTTGGAGAATTTGTTATAATTAAGCAAATTAAATAAGGATATCAGTAAACGAACAAAACAAAATATTTTCAATAAAAAAACATGATTATACAATTAAGATTAGAAAATAAGGAAAGTCATGCTCTATAAATAGGAAGGAGATAGTAATTTTTTTCATAAATAATATTTATTTCATATCCTATAATGTCTAGTAATATTTATATTTACTTAAATTGGTCGTGTATATATATCATGTTTTATTTAAATTTTGTTAAAACTATAAACATTTTGTGTAATTCCAATAATATGTTTTAAGACAATTTATTTGTTAAAACTTAAAAGTATAAATATTAATGTGTGTAATTTGTATAATTTTCTTTAGAAAATTTCATTAAATACAGATTTGAACTTCACATAAAATCTGAATTTAGAGTTTCTTTAGAGAAGAATGCAGATTTTAACTTAAAATCCATTTTTTTTTCTCAAGTTTTTTTTTTTTTTTTTTTGTATCCTAGAAGTGTGCGAGTAATTCATTGAAATTGAATCAGTGAAAGTCTAAACTTTCTTTTTCTCTGAATAAAACAAGAAATAAAGTGGACATTATTGACAAACACAAGTTTTAAAAGAAAATCAAACAACTTTCCGGTAAAGAAGTTCGTCCTTTTGCTCAAAAAGTTAAGGAAAAGCAATTACAAGGCTTTCGGAATTTATTTATTCAACTACGTGATTATAACAGATACCATATTTCTCATAGATTTCTCCAACAAACGTCGGCAAAACGAAATAGTAATGGGACTTGGATATGTTTGGCTAAAGCCTAATACCTAACTTATAAGTTATAAGTAAGTCAATTAAAATAAATAACTTATTTATTTAAGATAAACTATAAATTACTTTCCAAATGAGAAAAATCGATAAAAATCAAATTAAGTATGTCTAGCCAATGAAAGCCAAGCAAATAAATTTTACGAAACTATGTGAGACTGCATTAAAATTATATGAACTTTTACTACATCGACTTTCTAAAGTAAGTGAAATGTCCCGTCTTCTTTTTGGGAGGTGGAATTTTACGAGACCCTTTTTCCTTTAATTTTCAAAATCTTAATTATGTCCACAGTCAATTAGACCGACATTCTCACCTCTTTCTTTACCAAATGTATGGTGCTTTTACAAAACATTAAGGCCATGTTTCCCATATTACGATACAGTATGTTGCGTGTACCAAGAACCGAAAGTGCAAAAAATGAACTTAAAATGAACGTGCATAAAATTGTAACAAAGACTCAGTCCCCAATTTTCGACAGGCCTGCTGCAAAATCGAGAAAAAAAAAGTTCAATATTCTCTTTATAAACTCATTATCACTATGGTATTCGGTGAACCGACCTCCAAAATTCAATGCTGTTCATTCATAAATGATTAATTATTTATGATGTTATTTATGCCCCATTTGAGACTCATTCTCATTTTTTTTTTATTTTTCTTCATTTTAATCACATATTCTCCAAATAAAATAATATTACACAAAAATTTAAAACTTTTCATTACTTTTCAATAACACATTCATCCATCAATCACAATTTCAGAAGTCATTTTTCCCCAAAATAGGTGTCAAACACAATCTTAACTAGTATTTATAGAACATGGAAATCTAATTCACAAAACAATATTAGACTCAACTGATTATGTGATAAATAAAATTACAAAACTAAACTAAATAAAGTGAGCTGAATTTATCATGTAAAATAAGTGATCGATTCCTTCGTCGTCTTCACTCGATTAAAACTGATACGTAGATAGAAAAGTTTTCACAAAAAAAA
Source organism: Fraxinus cuspidata (assembly GCA_903798385.1). Classification (NCBI taxonomy): domain Eukaryota; kingdom Viridiplantae; phylum Streptophyta; class Magnoliopsida; order Lamiales; family Oleaceae; genus Fraxinus; species Fraxinus cuspidata. The sequence continues at coordinate 8,294 of CAIGRP010038805.1, forward strand.
AAATAATAATAATAAATTAAAATGAATTTGGGACAACTTGGGTTTCCCCCTCTCTTTGCCCTTGTATATAAATGATTGAAAATATCTTGTTAGAACAATTTAGTTGAGTGTCTTGTGCATGCTCTTAGTGAGTCGACGAGGTATGTAAATAAAATAGATACAATGTAAGTTGAAATGTTGAAAAAATTAGGTACGAAGACACATATGACGAAAAAAAGATTGAAACTTCGTGACGAGAAATTTAAACAAATTTGTACGCATAAAAAATTCTATGACTATGTTTGGGTAATTTTTTTCAGTCAAAATCTAATATTAATTTCAATAATGGTTCATAACTAATTTCAAAAGATTCACTACTTTTTTTTGTATTATAAGTTGCTTAACTTATAAGGAAAACCAAACATACAATTAAAATTGGGAATCGATTGTCGGACAATTTCATAATAAATAGAGTGGGGTCCACCGTGGAAAATCACAATAAGCCCGTGTTATTTAATGAGGCAGGAGTGTATATATTAATTAATAAAAGCAATGAATAAAGTAGAGAAGCACTTCCACGGGAGTTTGTACCCTGGGACCCAAACTCAAAACAAAGTGACGTCATCTCCAATGGACTTTTCTGGTGAGCCCATAACCATGCTCTCAAATTTCGAAACAGGTCCCTCACTAGCCCTGCACTCTCTATTACGTGATTAGGTTTCAGTCCCCACATGCTTTCTTTCTCGCAGATAAACGTCATAATTTATCTATTTATTTTCAATTAAATATCAGTTAAATAATAATAAATAATATTGAATTTCATACTCTGAAAATGTTATGGATTTTTTTAACTTTACACGCAAAATCCCAAAAAAATGTGACATCTTTGGATTCAACAGGTGAGAACATAGATTAATAGCGGGAAATTTCCCTATAAATTGTCCATTTGCAATATTTCATCTACGTATTTAAAATCACAAAGAATCTTTTTATTTGAAATCACAAAACGTTTCATACATTCTCCGCCATACGAAAGTTAATTTAATTAAATATCACCCCAATTTCCACCAAAATCTGTTATATATGGATGTCTTCGACCCAAAATTCGAAAACAATTATTTATGTACTAAAAACGAGATTAGTAATGCATTCTTATTTATCACGTTGAAGTCAAAAAACGGAATTATCTAGAAGAAGAAAATTATAACCTTAATATTGTGAAAATATATACACAACTAATACATTTAGCTCCAGTTGACACAATTAAAATCTAATATTTTTTAAAATTACATCAATACCAACAGTGAATTTTAATCACATGTTTCATGAAACTCATAATTCAACTATACATTTTATTAATTTTTATCGAAATTTATTAAAAAATTAATTTTATTCCCTACGAAACGTAATCTTGTAAAAATAGATTTTTTTTTTACTTATTTAAGAAATGTATACGTCCCAAAAATACACACATACGCACACACGCGTACGTCTACATCGCCTTCATTGCCATAACACCACGTCACGGTCGCATTCATCTAATAGACCACCCACGTCACCCCAAGAACCTTCCAGCCTGGCAACACCTAACAGCACATCTCCCAATTATGTATTCCCACGTGTCCCCCTCTCACCCATTTCCCAATATAAATACCCCCCTTCACTCAGAGCTTTCTCCCAAGGAGCAATGGCTTCAAATTACTGTTCAGCACTCCTCATCATCATCTTCTTCTTGTTCACCTCTTCTACCATGGCAGTTTTGGTACAGCAACAGCCCCTTTTATTGAAATACCACAACGGGGACCTACTAAAAGGGCCCATTACCGTTAATCTCATCTGGTACGGAAAGTTCACTCCAGCCCAGCGATCCGTAATCGTTGATTTTCTGCAGTCTCTCAACTCTCCAAAAGCCCCCGTTCCATCTGTTTCTTCCTGGTGGAAGACAACTGAGAAGTACAAGGGAGGTGGTTTACCTACGCTCGTTGTAGGGAAGCAAATCCTCGACCAAAATTACTCTTTTGGAAAATCCCTCAAGAATTCCCAAATTATTAACTTGGCCTCCAAGGGTGGGCATATAAGGGGGTCGATTAACGTTGTATTGACGGCAAATGATGTCGCCGTCAATGGGTTTTGCATGAATAGATGTGGTAGCCACGGGTCTACCCGGGGCCCGACTCGGTTTGCTTATGCGTGGGTGGGGAACGCGGAGACCCAGTGCCCAGGTTACTGCGCTTGGCCTTTCCATCAGCCCGTTTACGGCCCGCAGACCCCACCTTTAGTGGCGCCAAATGGAGATGTTGGAGTTGACGGGATGGTCATAAACCTGGCGACGGTTTTGGCGGGAACAGTGACGAACCCGTTTAACAACGGGTATTTCCAGGGCCCGGCTACGGCACCTTTGGAGGCTGTCACTGCTTGCACGGGCGTTTTCGGGTCGGGTGCGTACCCGGGTTACGCCGGTAATGTGTTGACCGATAAAACTACTGGAGCCAGCTACAACACGCATGGGGTAAACGGCCGGAAGTTCATGGTCCCGGCGATGTGGGACCCGCATACATCTCAATGTTTGCCGATCGTCTGATCTCGATATCGGAGAAAGAGCTATTATCAAGTGTGCACAGGTGTATGTATGTAAATACACTTTTGGAGAAAGGAGTCTAAGGATGGGTTTGGAACCTTCGGGGGTGGGAGTTCTCCGTCGTCGTTTAGTATGGGAAAAATGTGAGTAAATATGATGATAATAATAATAATAATAATAAAATGGGGATAATTTTGAAAAAGTAAAGTGTGTTAAATTTGCCTTGATTCTCCTTTTCTTGGACAGGACAACGAATGTGGATTACAAACTTTGGATTTGCGTAAATTGCTCTATTGGTCCTTCACCTTATAAAAATAAGCTCATTAGTATAACAATGACTCCATCTCTCCGCATTGGGAGAGCCACCGAATGTTCTAATTTCAAGATTTGCCATTGAACTATTGTATTTCTAAAAGTAATCATCTCATCTTATAAAAATCACAAAAAGAGTTTGTTTTAATTGAACTCAGGGTTTACCCTATGTATTGATATAATAAATAATTTCAAAAATTAATTTTAGTTAAAGTTTGAGTGCAAGTATAGTTGTTTCAGAATTTTTTTATGAATCTTTATTGTTGGAGTCAAACGAGACAGCAATTTTGAAAAAAATGGAGCAGTCCAGCTATTTGCTTTAAAATTTTAAGACCCACTTGGCTGACCATCGATATTTAAGACTATAATTTTTAGAATAATATTTTTTAAGAGATTAAATGGTTGAAAAAAGAATGAAAAGTTTTCGATTTACGTATAATATTATTATTTTAAAAAATATGTGATAAAAGAAAAGAGAAAAATGCATTAAATCTTTAATGAAGCCAAACCGGGGTACTTAAAAAGTATTTGATTAAGAAATTATATTGCCTAAAATCAAAAGCAAATCAAGATTTAAAATTATGGATTAATCTATTTGTACATCTACTCTCCACACTTTGGAACTATCTTACTTATTGATAATTTGGAAATGCAATGAGAAAGTCTTATTAAAATCAATGCACCAAAATTTGTCAACTTATCAAGGTGTAAATTAATATGTTAACTTGTATATACGTGTGGTCTGATCCAATAATTATTAGAATCATGCTAGATGGACAACATTAGTCGATAATATCCTATTTGACATCATCATATTCATCTATTTAAAAAAACAGCTTTCTACATTATATGTTAAAATTTTGACAACGCATGATTGTCAATCATTATTGTCAACAAATGTTGTATACTTCACTTTATTCTAACTATTATCCTACAACTACAAGTGGGTAATATTAAACGCTAGACCGCCTCAATCTTTTGTATAAATCGGATTAAGATAGAATTGTTTTGGGTCCGGCAGGCAGCTTAAGCGGAAAGTAAAGCTCTAATTATTGAATTAGTTAATTTAATACAATTTTTTTTTTCTCTCCTGACAGCTGTTTAGCTATTAAGATAGTGGACGGACGAGGGTATCATATACTAGGCCAATTCTTATCAAAATGGTCCTATCCTATAATATGGACATTGATTTTAGAGCCCTAAATTAATTAAATTTAAGCTCTCTCTTCTTCATACATTTCATCTATTTATTTTAAATGTTAAATACATATTCTCGTGTTAACTATGGACATTTAAACCATGGGCACACACTTCAAACCAAACCATGGAATTAAAAATGTGTAAAGCGTGATAAGACGCGGAGGTTAAACTTTAAGTCTTACGAGAATAGACGTATTCAGATAATTTTTTGACGTAATAAGGTGTTGTCCTGTTTTTTATATTATTATAATACTTATAAGTCAGTAAATATATAAATAAATAATATATTTTTAAAAAAATTATTGAAACTTTATATATACTTTTGAAGTTTTCAAACAAAAGCATAATTTTCAAAATCATAAATACTACGATTACTTAATAATTTTTCCCATATTAAATTGGAAATGTTCATAGCCTAAAACTTATCTATATCATTGTCACTGGAGAATCCAAAGTCACAGAAGATCTAGAGTATAAACTGGGCAGAGAAAAATGATGAAGACTGTGTGCTTTTATTTTATTTTTTTAAATCGCGAATGCTTTGATTTATGACATTAATAAGATGGAGTTGGGTTTTTTACTTATTTTATAAATACATAAACCTTTTTTTATTTTTTAGCAACTATATGAAGTCATATTAGATTAAGACGACAGCGACGACGACGACAACAATAATAATATAGGGTTGTGCTATTTGTACCCGGGCGATTACACGCCAGGTTACCCGCCCCTCACAAGGTAGAGGAGGGAACCTTGTGAGGGGAGTGTACACGGGAGTGTAACATTGTTCAATAATATATTACGCGTAATATTAAAAAAAATTTACTTGTGATACATCAAAAGATATACCTAATGGGTTACACCCCCTCATATGGGGTGGGGCTTATTAGGTACACCATGATGTACCACAAGCAAAACCCATGTACCACAAGCAAAACTCATATTAAAATTTCATTTTCACTAAAAATCTTAAATGTCAATATCCTGGCTACATATTAAATTTATTAATAAATATCATTTTGTTGTAGTATTAAATGTCAATAATTGTTTATTTCATCTTAATTAAAACTAACAGTAATAAGTTTTTGTGTAGTATAAGTTTTTGCGTAGTAACACTACTGTAAGGCGCTATTAATGAGAAATGTGATGCAACTACAAACAAATGAAAAGTATTTTACAACTCCAATCTATACATCATGGCTTCTATTCGTTGCTATTTATCATAGTATGGAAGCTCCAGAGCTAATCTTCGGTCCATAGTAAGCAGGATAACAAATGCTCACTGTTGAAGTGGCACAATCAAATTGTATTTTCCTTTTGACTAGTATAAAAAAAATGTTTGACTCGCTTATGTGATAATATCATATTAGTGAGTGGACAAGATAACTCTTACCCTTTGAGAACATGAGATCAAATTCTAATAAAAGTTCATGTCACTTATGTTGGTCGCCAATTGTTATATAAGGCCGTTGACCTTCTTGCACCATACAAAGAGGAGGAAATAAAGGCTCGTTAGTTTTATGTCCATGCATCAAAACTCAAGCACTGGAGAAGTAATTCATTTAGGCCACTCAATACAACCCCAAGAATTTGACCTAAATCTTATTTGCTTTTCCTATTCATTATTCATTGCCTTTCCTTCTACTTTGAAGTAAAGAGTATCAACCTTTGAGGCAAATCTACGTCTTTTGTATCTATTTCTTTTGCTTGAAATGTAGGACTATTCTTGTAGCCCGAGTAAGCTGGGCACGATCAAAAAACACAACTAGTGTCTAATATGGCACAAATATTACACGGACTCCAAGAAGCGCTTTAATATGTTCTTGAGAACTAGAGTCTCTAATCGAGAATGAAATAAAAAGTAGAAAAGGTATTTATTTGTAATGTTAGGAGGATAGTTTTCATGTTTATTGTTTAATTTTTAGGTAACTCGTCTTTACTTAAATCGGCCAAAGAGTGACCTTGTTTTTCCCTCTGGACCCCTATTAGTGAAGTGTGGCACTCCGATCTCCGACATAGATTTAACAATAGATATGCACCATTGAATGAAGGAAGGTGGCCTCCACCAACCTTGTGAATGATAAATGGGAAAGCCAGGAGAGGTTTTAGTAAAAGACCGTCGTCTGTTACATTAAAAACAAAAATCCCTTAGTTCTCGAGGACGGGAGTAGAGAGCGGTCCTACGTGCAGGCAATAGCAGCATCGGCTCTATGAAAGTAAGAATTGAATATCAAATCATTTTATTGGCTTTCGCAGTTCATTCATAAATAAGAATTTAAAGGCATGCATCGAGTGCTTAGACTTGGGGATGGGTAGTCATCATTTAGTTAGCAACAAAAAATGGTGAAATCGACCTTAATATGCAGGTAAAAATATAACGCTAAGACTTGTAAAACTAACTTACCGAAAAATAAAGCATGTATGTTCGAATAAAAAAAATATCATAGCATCGTTACCATGTCAAGTGATTGTACATGCTGCATACTAGTAGAACAAAATGTCTTAACCTAATTGAACAAAAACTAAGTACCTTTCATAGAATTTGCAATCTTATACAGCATATGCAATGGAAAAAATTTCATTTGTAATCTATACAATTGAACTTTTGCTTAAAATTCATTCTTTAACTCATTTCTGTGTTTGCTAATAATTGCCTCTTGGCCTTGGCTGGCCTCTTTCACAAGCACACGTTAGCCTAATATAGAATAAACAGATTTTGCGAAACCAATCTGTTGGGTTTTGATACCCAATAAATTCGGGCAATGATGTTAAATCGGTTTTATTAGTTTGGATTATATTTCATAGGCCTCGGCCGATGATTGAAATGTCGACACCATAATGAACAAATCATTCCGACAACCTATGTGGGCCATTTGAAGCAACCTAATTTAATTAGTGTTGCTCATGGCCCGT